>JAJSZK010000406.1:0-12826 GCA_022985045.1 Macadamia tetraphylla | reverse complement strand
CTTTGAAACTTGGCAAGGTGAAGTAGTAGAGGAACTAGTATCTCAATTTGGCCTGATCCATGGATCCCTTTATATCAGTTACTTTAGAGTTCCTCTTGACCGACCTAACAATTCATGTTATGGAAATTCGAATGAACCTTTTTTATATTAATTGAAGTAACTTAAAACATAAATTTTAGGGTTAGAGTTCCTAATATGAAATTGTTTGTTCATTGCCATGGAGGATAAATTATAGATCAAAAGTACCAATTTGTTAGCAGGCCTAAAACAAAATGGGGTACAAACAAAAGCTTATAAACATCCACAAAAAGGGGATACTGCCCAAGGCCACGATTTGGTACTGTTGTCAAAAAGTAGTTTTTGCAAGTCCTTAGAATCACTCCAGATCTCCTCCTTTCTCCATTAAGTAGTTTTAACAAGTCGCTTAGAATTGCTCCAAGGCCATGATTTGGTTTTGTTGTCAAAAAGTTTTTTCATCCCATAGAGAAGGCCTCGAGTGGTAACTTTAACATTTTTTCCTGTCATTATATAATCAACGTAGAGTAAGACACATTTTCCTCGATTAATAATACTAGCAGCCAATCCTGAGATATTATCAATAGGGTCAGTAACACGTACAAATTAAAATGTTTGACTTCAAGACCGGAATGATGGGTGGTATTTGAGATATATCTATAGAAAAGAGTATATGGGAATCACATGTTGGTAATTAGAATGGTAGGATTGTGCCGTCCAATACTTCACATGATATAGAACGAAGTGTGGTTTAGGTTTAGCTTGTGCATATGTGACCTGATTTCTATGTGCAAATGAAGTAGCAAGATATTATAAAATGATTAAATAAGTTAAGAAGGTCATTAGCAGGTATAGTGCCAGAATTTAAAATATACATAATAAGAGGGTTAAAAGAGAAACTAGTTAAGTGTTCAGTTTTAAGTCCCAGTGGACCGTCGCCAAAGCCTCCTAGTGAAGTAGTATGAGAGAAAGGTATGCCATACAAATCATGCTGAGTGTGACACAAGCCACGTGTGGGGTCAATTCCACCATTTTCCCAAAATATCTTTAGTAGGAGTCCCTATAAGCTAGTCTCCAAGAAAAGAGCTTTCGGTGTAAATGGAGTTTCCAAAATTATCACCAACAGTGAGAGTATAGAGATAAGTTAGTACACCTATTTGAGAATCCATAAGAATTAGTAGCTTAAGCACACTTCAAAAAATTCATAGCAATCTAAGTGGTATGAACCCCCCTTTTTTTTATAGCTGACATCACCATCTATCATTGTCTAAGAAAATTGGAATTTGCAGAATTTTATTTTCCAAAGGTAAGGGGAGGATGGAAGATAATAGACTAGTATTCCAATCATTCCCCAACAAGAAATCACTAATCCAATTTAAAGAAGAGTAAATATAACAAGAGATAGAGAAATTAGGTAAAGAAAAATTAGAAATGGATGGAATCCAGGGGCCACTCCAAACTTTTGTTGTGGTTCCATTCCCAATTTTCAAGAATACCATTAGGAGTCGGAGAATACCTATAATGGAATCCTCTTTTCTTCAGGATATTTTGATAAAGAAAATGACCTGCTGGGAAAGTATTTTATCCTTAGAATCTGTGCCCATAGAGACTGATCATTAGAGATGAGGCGCCAACCAAGCTTTAGAAGAAGTGCCTTATTTTGAGTTTTAAAATCTCATAGCCCTAATCCTTCATGTGAATTGGTTGGCATACGGAGAATCTCGTAGTCCTAATATGATACCCTACTTTTTAAACCCGGTCTAATTACCTAGTTGGTCCGGTTTGGTCTTGCAGGACCTAAATCCCGGCGAGCTGAGTCAAGTACCCTATGGAACATGATGGTAATAAGGGTGACTCTAAACTCGGATTGTCCAGATGAGTTGGAGTTGGGGCCTAGTAAAGTCTGCCTGCCCAAGCCGTGCACTTGCATGTATCACAAGGCTATGTATGCATAATAAAGGTACATAGCTCTATTTTGTGTTGAGTACGATTTTGGTCAATATCGAGAGTAAATACATGTCGGGCCGAGCCCTCTCAAATCCCAAAGTAATTGGCTAAGTTTCTGCCAACTGGTGGGTGGTCACAAGTGGGTTGGACCCATCAGTGTGACCTATCACATTGGTCATTAGATATTTTGAGTCGAGTATAAATAGCATTTATTACTTTTCTTTTCCCTCATTTATTTCCTTACAAGGTGGGTGAGAAAAGTAAAGAAGAGAGAGAAACGAAGGAAAGAGAAGGAAGAAAAAGGGAAGAAGATGCTCCTTGTGCATTGCCGGGGTTAGAACTTTTGAATCTGACACCTAAAAAGTGGTCCTCACCTTCGGATCTATGATTTGAGGTGAGTAAAAGCCATATTTCTCAAACTCCCGAGAAACCCTAAGAGAAATCCTTCGATTTGGGTGGAAATCCTTTAGATCTTGTTAATCCCACTTGAGATGATAAATCTAAGGTTTAATAAAGGACCTACATGTTGTTTTTGAAGGTTTTAGAGGAAGAAATTATAAGATTTGAGAGCATTTGGTGATCTCTTGAGCTAGAGAAGTAATATGGGGATTTTAAAGTGTTCTTGAGCAAAGAGGTAAAATCCAAGCTTAAAACTTTGAATCGATCTTAGAACTATATTAGAGTCACAATATGCGACCTTAGATTTGTGAAAAATATGATCGAATCGATCTCTTGTGGTTTTCCCAAGGTGGGATGAAGAATGGAAGTGAACAGCAAAATTTTGGTTCTGAGTGGTGGGTGCCTGAAAATGGTCGGACCCACCTATCCTAGATGGGCTACTGGCTCGATTGATGAGCAAGGATCGATGGGTACCTGGCCCACCACTCCGCCCACGTCCGCAGAGCCCCGGTCTAGGGTCGGCAAGGACCGTAGGTACTCCCACCGTTGACCTACCAATTCGACCCTTTGGGTTCCAATTGGGCCCAAATTTGTCGAGCAACCTCCTATAGTGATTCTAAAAAAAGGAGAATCACACTCAACACATTCATTTAATAATCAAAATCACTCTCTAAATCTTCAATCGATTACAACCAATATATAGGAAAATAGGAACATGAAATTAGAAACTTAACTGAAATGGAAACTAGCCTAAACTAGGAAACAACTATAAAAAGGAAACCAAAGCAAGCAAATAAATCCTACTCCTATGTTCAAGTCTGGAAAATAAAAGCATGAAATAAAATACTAAGTAAACTACTAATTTTATTTCCAACCCTTGTTAGACCCAAACCCTGGGCAAGACCGGTTCTTCTTGGCTCTTGGCTTCCAAAGCCGGTCATGCTGGTCCAACCAAGAAAGGGCAGCCGTATCTGCATCATATACACAATCATCGCACTCGCAACCGGTCCACGACTGACATCATCAAAATCCAGAGTACATACCAACTGATCCATAACCATAGCATCATGCTCAGTACTAGTAGTGTAATACCCTACTTCTTAAACCCGGTTTGATTTCACGATTGACCCGGTTTAACCATGTAGGACCCGAATCAGAGAGAGTTAGAGCGGTTCCTATGGACTATGATGGCAAGGGTGACCTTAAACACCGGCTGGCCCGACAAGTCCGAGCCAGTGCCAGAAGAGACGGGAATACCCAAGCCGTGTACATGCACCTATCATAAGGCCATGTACGGATAAAGTAGGTATGTAACCATATATTAAGGTGCATATGTATATTACATCGTATGCCAAGAGTGAGATTCGCGCCGAGGGCCGAATTCTGTCAAAATCCCAAGTTTTGGCCCTCAGGTGGGCAGACAGGTGGGCGCACTCACCCACCTGAGTGACCCACCCATGTGAATTACTTAGTATTTTAAAGAAGTATATATAGCATTTATACTTTTCTTTTCTTTTCTCATTTATGACACTCGTACGTTGGTGAGAAGAGTAAAGAGGAGAGAGAAAAGAAAGGAAAGAAGAGGAGAAGAGAAGGAAGAGGAAGAAGAGATGGATTTCAGCGGCGCCGAGGCTTGATCTTCCCATTCCGAAGCCGGAAGGGTGATCTTCAACACTAGATCCACATTTAGAGGTGAGCAAAGTTTGGATTCCTTAAGCCTTCACCATACCCAAGTAAAACCCTTGATTTGGGTAGCGGTTCTCGAGATCTTGTAAATCCCCTTTGAAATGATGAATCTAAGGTTTAATAGATGATTTATGTGTTGATTTTAAAGGTCTTGAAGAAGTATTTATAAGGTTGGAGAAGCATTGTGGATTTGAAGTGATTTTGAGGTTTTGAAGGTGTTCTTGAGCAAAGAAGGTAAGATGGCTTCCCATCCCTTAAATCTAACCTAGATCTAGGTTAGAACCATCCTATAAGACCTTGAATGTGTGAAGAATGGGTTTGGAAAAGCTCTATTTAAATCCCCAAAGATTTGGGGGAAGTTGGGAAGAAACAGAGGTTTCCGCCAAGACCGTGGGCCAAACCAGGGCCATCTCGCCCTGTCAGCACCAGCCGAGAGGCAGGCCCTCAGCACAACCGGTGGCTAGACCGGTGGGCCACCCGCCCAGTGTCTTAGCAGACCCTCCGCCCAATCGGAGGGCGACCGATGGGCCAACCGGGCCAACCTACCCTGGTTCAGACCGTGGGTCGACAGTGAGTCTCGACCCACCTAAGAGGCTCCGAATGTGATTTTTACGTCCGATTGCACCCAAATCGGACATGTGACCTTCTTTTAGGATTCTAAACATGATCATGTCATTGGATCGTGTTAATATTGATTCCCAAATGGTGAAATACTAACCCCACTCACTCATGATAGGTTCACCAAATCTCACGCTTCTCGCACCAGATCTCACCTGTACCGAACGGGAGTCCTTGTACACTACAAGTAAGTGGGGAGAGGATGTTTGGCCTTGTTTCAAGGCATTGTTTGGCATTCATTTAATTTTATCTAGTCTAGTCATGCCATCATGAAAATGCTATGTAGATTAATCATCCTCACATGGTTATGCATAGGTGTTGTGTTTATTTTCTAATTGCCAAGTGATAATATACTTCTGTGATGAATGTTGACATCATTGTGCATGATGCATTAATAGACTAGATGCCATAGTTGGCTTGGAAACGAGTGCATTGGTGGCCCGTGGTATGGGATGCGATGGCACTATGCAATCGTACAATTGTCATATAGGAGCATGCGGTTTAGGATTATCACCTTCCCGTGCTACGACCCTTCCCAACAGGGGTTAAGGTGTTGGGTTACCATTTGGGGAAGCAAGGGTCGCAGCTTGTCGGTCCTTGTGGCGGTTAGACATTACGCCCGGCTAGTCAATAGGACAGTCGGCAACCCCGGTGGTATATTCAAGAAGGCCAATCGTACTACTTTTAAATTGCTGGAGTCAGCACCTTTAATTTCAGTCATTTACTTTTCTGTTGAGAGCCAGTGGTCGACATGTTTTTACTTTTCCGAGTACTCACGGTGGGCCTTCTCTGACAGCCCTATGGCGTATCGCGGGATGGAGTTCGCGGCTTGTACCCGGAGTATATGCGCACTGTGCCTGTAGTAGCAGTAAACCAAAGACTTAGTAATGTTGCTTAGGTGGATGTGATTTAAAATGTATTGCATAGCATGTAGTGTATATGATTGTGTTTTGTTGTGTGGACTGCTGTGTGGTCCATCTTTCCACTTACTGAGCTAGTGAGCTCATCTCACGTGTGCACCTCTTTTAGATGATTTTGTAGGTCACCCATCCGAAGAGCATGTGGTGGGTCCCACATGAAGTTCCTTTAAGAGGACGGGTGGGCCTCGAGTTAGGGCACAAGACGATTGCTCATGCGGGGTTGTGTCGGGACCACAGC
Source organism: Macadamia tetraphylla (assembly GCA_022985045.1). NCBI lineage: Eukaryota > Viridiplantae > Streptophyta > Magnoliopsida > Proteales > Proteaceae > Macadamia > Macadamia tetraphylla. The sequence goes on along the minus strand of JAJSZK010000406.1, from coordinate 7,003 downwards.
TTCTAATGCCGAGCTGAGCTCCATTTCGATGCGAATCGAGCTCCACTTTTGATGCCGACCGAGCTCTACCTTGTGAAGCCGAAATGGCTCAACCTTTGATACGCGTTGAGCTCTAGGTTCTGATACCGAGTGAGCAGATACTCGATTTTAATGGTTTCTTTTATGTACTTGATATGTGAATTGTACTTTTATTGTGTAAATATCATGCCTTCGAGCCTACATGTGTATAACTATTGTATCACATCGGTATCAAGTATTACGAATATTCACAGTAAACCAAGTCTTCACGATCCGATAAGCTTTTATTAGTTGTGTGTTGTGGTGGAATATGACGCTTGATCCTGGCAGGTTTGGGTTAACCGGTGTTAACTCGGTCACTGGCCCAGTTCGGTGTGAACGGGGTGTGACAACGGTGGTATCAGAGCGTGATGCTCTGCTTCACTCACAGCATACCATCAGAATCCCGTAGAATCTATAATAGGAAAATGGGATTGGGTTAATGTAAAAGCTTTAAAGAGTTAAAAGCCAAAGGAGGAAAGTGTTAAAGATGGTTGCATTTATATATTGCATTCATGGCATGCGTGAGAGTAGATAAAAGTTAAATTAATTGGTGTCCTAACCTATCGAGTACAGGTTTGACAAAATTTTGGCAGCATAACGGCGTAAAATGAGATTTTTAAATATTTTCACAGAAACACCTGATTAAAAACAGATATATATATAATATAACAATGATAAAAAAAAAAAAATTTGCAAAGACGCCACAACTAAACTACACAAGTCATCACACATACGAATTCACCACAAACCACTATCAAAATACATTATCCCACAAATAAGTCCAGTTACAGTGCAAGTGCAAGGTATGAGAAAAGAAAGGAAATATACAACAGGATCCAATAACAGGAAACAGATAAGAAGCTGGTGTGGACGAGCTAAGTCCTCACCGATCATCGCCGCTGCCTATGATTACTACGCTCGTTTGAGGTCTAGAGTTGACGCTCAGGCAATGGTCATAGTAGTCAAACCTCGCTCACCACCTGCACTCCCTCCAAGCCGCCAAAATCTGCCGAGAGGGCTGGCCGTGGTATCCAAGTCCCGCCCACCGAGGAAGGAATCCTCCAAAGTAGCCTACCTCTCTAGGATGCTCCTCCCCGAAGTACTCGCCCAGCCTTTTTAGCAGCTGATCTTGGCTATCCTTCAAAGCCCTCATGGTGGAAAAAGATGCCCTCAAATCATAGGCACCACCTCGTGGTGGGGCTCTATGTTGTGGGGCTACAGCCGTGAAGCCAGATCGGTACCTCTTGACTCTGAGGCACCTCCTTAGGGATGTCCTCATCCACCCAATCATCCTCCTCATCCCGAGGAACATAGTCCTCATCCTCCCCACCGACTCCTCCTCCATGAGAACATCCTCTATAGGGGCAGCCCTCCTATCCCTACCTCTCCGAGCCCCGCTCTGGAGGTGTATCCACAAGGGTATGGAGACCCATCCTCAAGAGGTTACCCCTGCAAACTTATCCGCCGGAGTCTCCCCTCCTCACCACTCAGTCCACTCCAAGAACTCAAAGATCCTAGTGAGGATCCAGCCATATGGAAATCCTCCATCCTGGGGTGAGAAGTATGGTGCTCCATCGCTTGAGGATGATGTATGGCAAGCACAAGTGACCGCACCTCCTCTAAGGCCATAGATGCAAGAGCTATGAAGGCTGCCATGAAGCCCACTGGTTCCAATGACCCCCGGGAGCAAGTTGAACTGACCACGGCAAATACTCGAACCTCTAGGAAAAGGATGTCTAGGACTCCGGACGAGCACCCGCCACAAATGGTCTCGTAGATGTAGTCCGACGCCCCAAATTCATGAATGGTCCTAGGGCTTACTCCTAGGAGGATCAGAGTAACGGTGCCCGCAGAGATGCCCAAAATGTGGCCAAGGTGTCCACTGGCCACCGGATGTCCACCCTTTCACCAAGTCGACTATAGTGTACTCCCAGATCGATAGGAAACCTCCAGTTATCAGAGAACCCACGAACGCTGCCGTAGCACGGATGGTCTACCTGGAGGATGGACTGCCAGCCCAGTGCTGTAAACCTCTCCTGAAGCCGAACCTTGTGGAAGTCGTCGACTACCACGGTCTTCTCCATCATCACCGACCTCTTCAGAAGGCCGCCGCTTGGCCTCAGACCGTGGAAGAGCTCCTCATCGAGTCCAAGGGTCAAACCGGCAGGTCCAGTCTCCTGCATGGGGAAATATGACCAACAGAGCCTAATGGGCCCTGTTCGAGTTTTTCACTGGCCAGACCGACGGCCACCCCGCCTGCTGGTCACCCCGCTGAGGATTTGGACCAGGCAAAGGAGCCCACCGGTTGAGGAAAATTGGAAAAAATAGGAATTTTTTTGTGTTATTTATTTATTTAATATTATTAATATAATTATTATGGTTATTGTTATTACTCTTGTAATTGCATGTTATGGGCAAGTGGGACCATTGACATGCTTGTTGAAGCACTAACCCTGTATTTTTGGAATCAAGTTGCGGTTAGTTGCAAACTATCATACGCTACCATACCCTGCGTGTTGGCATATAATTATGTGCCGATATGAATTCTATGGTGTTTAACCAATGTGATGTATGATGTGCTCCAGGTACAGGGATACGATGGTACGTACTAGATCCGGTAGCAATGCCCGAGGTACCTCGCGTGGTCCTCGTCCGGTCGGTCGACCACCGAATCCCAGGAGGTCCCGCTCTATGGGGAAAACCTCACCTCCACCACCTCCAGAGACCCTTGGTCAGGGTGGGGCACATGGGGACCCACCTCTGACTACACTCCCGGACCCTCCACCGGTTATTACTCCGGGGGATGTTGCTACAATAATTCAGCAATACAACAGTTTTCAAAGAACAAATGCTTCAAAGAATGAAGCATTTATGACTGCTATTCAGCAACAATTGGGCCTTTCTTAATCAGGTCAACCTCCCTGGATACTTACTCCACAGGACCCGCCTATAGGGTCTGGTACAGGGCCACAAGTGGGTGGTACACCTCCAAATCCACCATTTGGCATTCCTCCGTATGGGGTACCCCCTCCATACCATTACTACCCGGCTTATGCTCCCAATTACCTGTCGGTGAATAATACGTCAAAGGTAGTGGAGTCATTCAAGAGGAGCTTACCACCTGTATTCTCTAAGGTGGGGAGGATCCTTTGGAACTGCACCAAGGGATCCAAGAACTGGAGAAAATATTTGAGGTGATTGAGTGCACGGATGCACAGAAACTCATTTATGTGGGGTTGCAACTCAAGAAGGAGGCCAACTCCTGGTGGCAAGCTTCTAAGCCCATATTATTGGTTGCCCATCCAGAACCCACCTGGGAACAGTTCAAGGAGTTGTTCTTGGACAATCTTTATCCACGCAGCTTCCGAGACCACAAGGAGACTGAGTTTATGGCTTTAACTCAAGGAGGTAAGACTATCCTTGAGTACCAACAGCAATTTGAGAGCTTGTTCCATTTTACCCCAAGGCATATGCGGACAGCTGAGGATAAGGCTGCGAGATTTCTAAAAGGCCTAAAAGCATCCATTGGGTCTGTACTTGAGGTCTTGGATTTGACTGACTATGGCCAGATTGTGCAGAAGGCAAAGACCATGGAGGATAACCAAAAGGGAGAACAGTCCCTCACCCCTGGACTGTGGAAGAGAACAAACCCATTTCCGGATATGGGTAACTCCTCCAAGGCATACCGTGGATCGTACAGTGCTGGGCCTATGTATAGGCAGCCCTATAGGCCATCTGGCTACCCTCCTAGACCAGCTGGTGGTTCGGGCTCCACATCTTTTTGCCCGAACACTAGTGCGGCACCTAGAGTTCCAAGGCTGCCCCGACCTCCATCTTCAACAGGTCAAGTGCAGAGAGGCCCCACCCCAGTTCTGACATCTCAGATTCGTTGCTTTAACTACCATTCATATGGGCACTATGCAAAAGACCTGCGGGTCGCACCAGCCTTGCCTCCAACCCTCGGCATACCGACCTCCCTTAACTTGGGGAAGTCAACATAGGGAGGATGTATGCTCTATCACCGAGGAAGCCGAGGCCATATAGAGTAGTAGTGTACATTTAAATTAAGAATTTCCTTATGTTAAATATTGATGACCTGCTAAAATTATATGCATTGCTACACTAGGTGTCCTACCCATATCAGGCATACCAGCCTATGTTTTATTCGATTCAGGAGCTACTCATTCATTCGCATCTAAGAGATTTGCTGAAAAATTGGGGATGCCACCAAGGATCCTAGATCAGGGAATGATTGTTAGTATGCCTACTGGTAAAGTTACTCAGTTAAAGGAGGTGTATGGGCCGTGCCCAGTGGAAATTAGTGGAAAGAATTTTGATGCACAACTCATTAAGTTCAATATGTAAAATTTTGATGCTATACTGGGCATGGATTGGTTGTCGGCTCATCGAGCTAATGTGATGTGTGCTGAGAAGCTGATTAGGGTGACCGATGACGAAGGGAAAGAATTGGTATACCGAGCAGATAAAATGAAACGGGTGAGAAAGGTCCTTGTCTCCGCCCTTCAAGCGGTAAAATTATTGAAAAAGGGATGTCAGGGCTACTTAGCATCGGTACTTGATGTTGATGCAAGGATTACACCTCTAGAAGAGGTAAAGGTGATTAAAGAGTTTCCCGATGTCTTCCCAGATGATCTGATGCATTTACCACCTGATAGAGAGTTGGAGTTTGCTATAGATTTGACTCCTGGAGCAGCTTCAGTATCTAAGGCTCCATACAGGATGGCACCAGCTGAATTGAAGGAGTTACAGATGCAGTTGCAGGAACTATTGGAAAAGGGGTTTATTCACCCAAGTGTTTCACCTTGGGGTGCCCCAGTGTTGTTTATCAAGAAGAAAGATGGCAGCATGCGTATGTGCATCAATTACCGGGAATTAAATAAGCTAACCATTAAGAACCGGTATCCATTGCCACGTATTGACGATTTATTTGACCAACTGCAGGGTGTAAGGGTATTTTCAAAAATAGACCTTAGATCAGGCTATTATCAGCTCAAGATAAAGGGCAGTGACATCCCCAAGACAGCATTTAGGACTCAGTATGGTCACTATGAGTTCCTAATGTTATCTTTTGGGTTAACCAATGCACCGGCAGCATTCATGGATTTAATGAATCGAGTATTTCACGATGTACTCAATAAATGGGTAATTATCTTTATTGATGACATCTTGATCTACTCCAAGACAGAAGAGGAGCACACCCAACATTTGAGAATGGTGTTACAGAGGTTGAGAGAACAACGATTGTTTGCCAAATACAGCAAATGTGAATTTTGGCTTGAGCAAGTTGGATTCCTGGGGCACGTAGTGTCTAAGGCCGGAATCGAGGTAGATCCTGATAAGGTGAAAGCAGTAGTAGAATGGGAAAGCCCCAAGAATGTCACTGAAATTAGAAGCTTCTTAGGTTTGGCTGGATATTACCGGCGCTTCATTGAGAATTTCGTCCGAATCTCAGCACCAATGACTAAATTAACCAAAAAGGGTGTGAAATTCGACTGGGTAGTGGAATGTGAGAAGAGTTTTCAGGAATTGAAGAAGAGGTTGGTGTCGGCCCCTGTGTTGACCATCCCTGAAGGCACAGGTGGAATGACAGTCTACACTGATGCTTCCAAACTTGGTTTGGGTTGTGTTCTCATGCAACGCGGTAAGGTAATAGCGTATGCATCTCGACAACTAAAGGAGTATGAGAAGAACTACCCCACTCATGACTTAGAGCTAGCCGCAGTCATTTTTGCCCTTAAGATTTGGCGACATTATTTGTATGGGGAGAAGTGTGAGATATACAGTGATCACAGAAGCCTTAAGTACTTCTTCACCCAAAAGGATTTGAACATGAGACAGAGGAGATGGCTTGAGCTCATAAAGGATTATGACTGCGACATTCAGTATCATCCTGGCAAGGCAAATGTAGTGGCAGATGAGTTGAGTCGAAGGCAGATCGTGTCACTCTCATGCTTAGCAATCAGCCCATCACTTGTGCAGGAGGCGACACTAATGGATGAAGCTCTCTTATATGAAGGAGCAACCTTAGAATTGGAACGTCAACCAGAAAACCTTAAATGGTTGACTGTATCCTTGACAGCTCTACAGGTGCATCCGGCTATTAGGTAAGAGGTAATAATGAAACAACCTTTGGATCCTGAATTGCAGCGGATCAGAGTTAAGGTTCAAGATCAAACAATGAACGATCCAGATTTTGTTTTAGCCAGTGATGGGGCATTGATGTTTCGAGGTAGATTGTGTGTACCCGATGATTTGGATATACAAGACAAGATAGTGCGAGAGGCACATAGCTCCGAGTACTCACTCCACCCAGGAAGTACAAAGATGTACAAAGAGCTCAAACAAAATTACTGGTGGCCAAGTATAAAAGTCACAATAGCTCTGTATGTGGCGACTTGTCTCACATGCCAAAAAGTAAAAGCTACGAGGCATCGACCTTATGGTACTCTTCAGCCACTCCCAGTACCAGAATGGAAGTGGGAAAGGATTACAATGGACTTCGTCACCGGACTACCATGTACACCTAAGAGGATAGACGTAATATGGGTGATCGTTGATCGGCTTACTAAGACTGCTCATTTCATTCCCATCAAGACCAAGTTCTCTATGGCCAAACTAGCACAACTTTACATGGACAACATAGTGCGCTTACATGGAGTGCCAGTGAGCATTGTATCAGATAGGGACCCGAGGTTCACTTCCAGATTTTGGAAAAGCTTCAGCATGCCGTGGGAGCACAGTTGAATTTGAGTACGCTTCCACCCACGATCGATGGTCACTGGCGTAACCATACAGATATTAGAAGACATGCTCGTGGCATGTATAATGGAAATGTGTGGTAGTTGGGAAGAATATATACCCTTATGGAGTTTGCCTATAACAACAGCTACAAGCTACAATTGGGATGGCTCCGATGAGGCGT
>JAJSZK010000405.1:0-12522 GCA_022985045.1 Macadamia tetraphylla | reverse complement strand
CAGAATCCTCCAAAGACACTCACACCGCACCACGCAGGCTCAACTCATCGGGTCCACCACCTCCTCAGAAACTCGACGTGGGACCCACCCCATGCTCCTCGATGCATGACCGCAAAATCATCTAAAAAGGGTGTACACGGGGAATGAGCTCACTAGCTCAAGAGTAGAGAGGTGGACCACACAATAGTCCACACATCACATCACATCATATGCACTACATGGCATGCAAGTCGTTTAAATCACATACACCTAATCAACATTACTAAGTCTTTGGTTTTAGTGCTACTACAACCACAAGGCGCAGATACTCCGCACGAGCCGAACTCCCTCCCGCGACACGCCCATAGGGCTGTTGGAGAAGGCCCACCGTGAGTACTCGTAAAAATAAAGACATTGCCTCCACCGCTCTCTCAACAAATGTAAATAAATTTAAATGACAAGTCGACTCAAAGAATTTAAAAGCAAGACGATTGGCCCTCTTGAAATACCACGGTTGCCGTTGTCCTACACGACTCGCCGGGCGAATGCCTAACCGCCATAGTGTCCGACAACCGCGACCCTGCTTCCCCAAATGGCAACCCAACACCTCAACCCCTCTGGGAAGGGTCAGAGTACGGATAGTGAGAATCCTAATACCGATGCTCCTATATGTAGTACGATCGATAGTGCCTCCGTGTCCCATACCACGGGCCACCAATGCATTCGCTTCAAGCCGACCACGCATCTAGTCTATCAATGCATTATGAAACATGATGTCCACATTCAACATATAACATCTCATTCAATTTGCATTGAAAAGTAAACATAGCATAAATGCACATCAAAGTGTGGAATGACTAATCTATATAGCATATTCATGATGACATGACTAGATTAGATATGGTTATATGAATGCCAAACAAATGCCTTGAAATAAGGCCAAACGTCCTCTCTCCACTTACTTGTAGCGATAAGGATTCCCGCTCGGTACGGGCGAGATCCGAGCGAATCGGGTATGATTTGGTGAACCTAACATAATTGAGCGAGGTTAGTACTTCACCATTTTAGAATCAAAATTAATGAAACCGACTTCAAAATCGTGTTTAGAACGTCGAAGAAGGTCACACGTCCGATTTGGGCTCAATCGACCTAAGAATCAAATTCTCAACTCGGTGGGTCACTCAGTGGGTGGTCTACCCACCGTCCAACCGCTGGTTTGGGACCCGGTAGGGACTCCGGTAGGACCCGCCGTCCACTCCGGTTTGGCCAGGGACCCCTGGTCCTCTCGGTGGGTGTCTCGTGGGTGTCTACCCACCGGTCCTACCCCGGTTTTGGCGGAAAACCTCCGCTTCTTCTCAACTTCCTCCATTCCTTGGGGACCCAAATGGGGCTTTTCTCAACCCATTCCTCACACCTTTAGAGTCCTATAGGATGGTTCTAGCTTAGATTTAAGTTAGATTCAAGTGAGGGGAACCATCTTACCTTCTTTGCTCAAAAATGACTTCAACCCTCCAAATCACTTCCAACTCACAATGCTCCTTCTACCTTGTCAATATCTCTTCAAATCCTTCAAGCTCAACACATAAATCATCTATTAAACCTTAGATTCAACATTTCAAAGGGTGTTTATAAGATCTTGAGAAACCATACTCGAATCAAGGGTTTAAAGCGGGTATGGTTAATGTTCATGAAATCCAACTTTTCTTACCTCCAACTAGATCTCGAGTTGAAGATTACTCTTCCGCACCGGAATGGCAAGATCGAGCTTTAGCGCCTGAAATCTTCCTTTCTTCCTCTTCCTTTCTTCTTCCCTTTCTTTCTCTCTCCTCTGATTTTTCTCCCAAACGACGGGTACTAAATGGAAAGAAGGAAAACATAAAGTCTTATATATCTCCTAATTATGAATAGTGTCGGATGGGTCACTCGTGGGTGGGTGTACCCACCGTCATACCCATCCGAGAGTCAAAACTTGGATTTTGACCGGTTCGACCTCGCTCAACCCCACCCCAACCATAATGATGTAGCATAGATATACCTTAAAATACGGATATAATACCTGTTCTATCCGATATAGCCTTATGGTAGGTGCACGCACGGTTTGGGCACTCCTGCCTCTTCCGCATCGGCTCGGACTTGTCGGGCCAGCCGGTGTTTAAGGTCACCCGTGCATCATAGCCCATAAGGAACCCGCCTAACATCCTCGCTCGGTTCCTCGATGGTTAAACCGTTCAACCGCTAAATTAGACTGGTTTAAGAAGGGTATTACATTACCCCCTTCAAAATTTCGCCTCAAATTGCATCGTTGATCAAAAGATGAGGGTACTTGGCTCGCATTTCTTCTTCTACCTCCCAAGATGCTTCTTCAAGTGAATGACCAGCCCATCGCACCTTTACATAGGAAATGGAGCGGTTGCGAAGGGTTTTCACCTTTCGGTCTAAAATCTCAGCCGTCGCTTCTATATAAGTCATATCGCCTTCTAGGTACCTCGGTTCCACGGTAGTACATGAGATGGATCATGCACGCATTTCTTCAAAGATGGATATATGGAATACATTGTGAACGCTTTCCAAGCGAAGGTGGCGAGCAAGCATGTAGGCTATGAGCCAACCCGGACAAGATCTCAAATGGTCCCATGTATCTTGGGCTCAACTTCCCTTTCGTGAAACCTTTGCAAACCTTTAGTAGGTGAGATCTTGAGAAATACCTTTTCTCCCGGCTGAAATTCAATCTCCTTCCCAAGGGTGTCCGTGATAGCTCTTCCGACGGGATCGAGCCGCTTAATCCGCTCTCTAATCACGCCGACCTTGTCACAAGTCATTTGGATCATTTCAGGTCCTAACATTCGACGCTCACCTACCTCATCCCAATACAAAGGAGTTCCGGATTTTCCGCCATATAACGCCTCATAGGGAGCCATCCCAATTGTAGCTTGTAACTCTGTTATATGCAAACCCATAAGAGGTATATAATCTTCCCACTGCCACTATCTCCATTGCACATGCCCCGAGCATGTCTTCTAATATCTCAGATGGTTCGCCCGATCGACGTCTGTCTGTGGATGAAAAGTCAGACTAAATTTAGTCATGATCCCAAGGCACTGTAAGCTTTTCCGAATCTGAAGTGAACCTTGGGTCCCTATCTCAAACAATGCTCACGGCACTCCATGTAAACGCACTATGTTGTCCATGTAAAGTTGTGCTAGCTTGGCCATGGAGAACTTGGTTTTGATAGGAATGAAGTGAGCGCCTTGGTAAGTCGATCCACAATCACCCATATCGCATCCATTCCCTTGGGTGTACCGTAGTCCGTGACTAAGTCCATTGTAATCCTTTCCCACTTCCATTCCGCATCGGAGTGGCTGAAGGGTACCATAAGGTCGATGCCTCTCCTTTCACCTTCCGACGTAAGACAAGTCGCCACATACAAAGCTATGGTGACTTTCATGCTTGGCCACCAAGAACTCGCTTTGAGATCTTTGTACATTTTGGTACTTCCCGGTGAAGTGAGTACTGAGCTATGTGCTTCTTTCACTATCTTATCTTGTATATCCAAATCATCGGCACGCATAACTGCTCTCGAAACATCAATGCCCCATCACCGCTAAAGCAAAATCTGGTCGCTCATTGGTTGGTCTTGAACCTTAACTCGATCCGCCGCAATTCAGATCCAAAGGTTGCTTCATTATCACCTCTGCCTAATTGTCGGTTGCACTTGTAGAGCCGATAAAGATACCGCCAACCATTTAAGGCTTTCTCGTTGAGGTTCAAGCTCTAGGGTTGCCCTTCATACAAGAGGGTCTCTTCCATTTGCATCGCCTCTGCACAAGTGGTGAGCTTATCGCTACATGAAAGCGACATCGTGTCTTCCGACTCAATGCATCTACCACCACATTAGCCTTGCCGGATGATATCTAATATCGCAGTCATAATCCTTCATGAGTTCAAGCCATCTTCTCTGCCTCATATTCAAATCCTTCGGTGAAGAAGTATTTCGTGCTCTTGTGGTCACGATATCTCACACTTCTCCCCATACAAATAATGTCGCCAGATCTTCGTGGCAAAATGATCATGCTAGTTCCAAGTCATGAGTGGGGTAATTTTTCTCATATTCCTTTAGTTGTCTGGATGCATACGCTTATTACCTTCCCTGCTGCATGAGGACACAACCCAAACCAACTTTGAAGCATCGGTATAAACCTCATTCCACCTGGTTCTCGTGAATAGTCGACAAAGGGCCACCAACTTTTCTTTCAATTCTCGAAGCTCTTCTCACATTCCTCCGCCAAATAATTTCACACCCTTTTAGTCAACTTGGTCATTGGTGCCGAGATCCAGCAAAATTCTCGATGAAACGCCGTAGTATCCAGCCAAACCCAAGAAACTTCGATTTAAAGAATATTCTTGGGACTTTCCCATTCCACTCATCGCTTTTACCTTAGCAGGATCTACTTGATTCCAGCTTTAGACACTACGCGCCTCAGAATCCCACTTGTTCAAGCCGTAATTCACACTTGTCAGATTGGCAAACAACTGCTGATCTCTCAACCTCAGAACACCATTCTCAAGTGTTGAGTGTGCTCCTCCTCGGTCTTGGAGTAGATCAAGATATCCCCAATAAAAATAATTACCCATTTGTCGAGCACATCCCGAATACTCGATTCATTAGATCCATAAATGTCGCATTGGTTAACCCAAGGACAACACTAGGAACTCATAATGGCCGACGAGTCCTAAATGCTGTTTTGGGTATATCACTACTTTATCTTGAGCTGGTAATAGCCGGATCAAGGTCTATCTTTGAAAATACTGCCCTTGTAATCGATCAAATAAATCATCAATGCGGGCAATGGATCCCTGTTCTTAATGGTTAGCTTATTCAACTCCCTTAATCTATGCACATACGCAAACTACCATCCTTCTTCTTGACAAACAACACCGAGCACCCCAAGGTGAAACACTTGGGCTAATAAACCCTTTTCTAACAATTCCGCAATCGCATCGCAAACTCCCTCAATTCAGCTGGTGCCATCCTATATGGAGCCTTAGATATCGGAGCTGCCCAGGAGTCAAGTCTATGGCAAACTCCAACTCTCCGCAGTGGTAAATGTATCGATCATCCGGGAAAACATCGGAAACTCTTTAACCACCTTTACTTTTCTAGAGGTGTAACTCTTGCATCAACATCGAAAATCGAGGCTATGAAACCTCGACATCCATTTTCTAGCAACTTCACCGCTTGAGAGCGGAGACAAGGACCTTCTTCACCTTTTTATTGTGTTCGCCGTATACCCACTCTTTCCCTTCGCCATCTCGTTACCTTAATCAGCCTTTCCGACAAATCACGTTAGCTCGATGAGCCGACAACCAATCCATACCCAATATAACATCAAAATTCTGCATATTGAATTTAATGAGTTGTGCCTCAAAGTTCTCCCCACCAATCTCCCCCGGGCATGGTCCAAACACTTCCTTCAATTGTGCAATCTTGCCAAGAGGCATACTAACAATCATTCCATGGTCTAGGATCCCGGTGACATCCCAAGTTTCCTACAAATCTCTTAGATGCAATGAATGAGTAGCTCCTAATCAAATAAAACATAGGTGGTATGCCCGATACGGTAGAATACCTAATATAACAATGTATATAATTTCAGAGTCATCAATATTAATCACAATGAACTTCTTAATTTAAAATGTCCCTGCCATAACTTCGACTAGCCTCACCTTCCTCCGATAGGGCATACATCCTTCCTCATGTTGATTGCCTCGAGGCAAGGGAGGTCGACGTGGGTTCGACTGGAGGGCAAGGTGGCGGGACCGACATTTCAGATAATGCCCATAGGAATGGCGTGAAGCAACAATCGAGACGCGAACTGAGCGGGCCCTCTCGCACTTGACCCGATGCATGAAGGTTGAGGGGGCCCTTTTGAGCCGGGGAGCTACACTAGTGTTCGGGCGTAATGAGGTTGAACCCAACCACCAACTGCCTAGGAGGATAGCCAGATGGCTATAGGGCTCTATACATAGGCCCCAACTATATGATCCCCTGTATGCCTTGGAGGAATTTCCCACATCCGGAATGGATTTGATCTCTTCCATACCCAGAGTGAGGGATCTTCCCCCTTTTGCTTATCTTCCATTGTTTTGGCCTTCGCATAATGGCCCATATTCGTCAAATCCAAGACTTCAAGCACCGACCCAATAGATGCCTTTAGGCCTTTTGGGAACCTCGCTCCCTTTCTTCACTGCTCGATATGCCTTGGGGCAAAATGGAATAAACTTTCAAACTGTTGTCGATACTCAAGGACGCCTTACCTCCTTGAGTTAAGGCCATGAACTCCCCCTCTTTCCGATCTCCAAAACAATGGATAGTGGTTGTCCAAGAACAACTCCTTAAACGCCCCAAGTAGGTTCTGGGTGAGCAGCCATTAAAAAAGGCTTGAAGCTTGCCACCAAGAATTTGCCCCTTTCTTGAGTTAACCCCAAAAACAAATGAGCTTCGGCATTTGTGCACTCAAGCACCTCAAATATCTTCTCCAATTCTTTGGGTCCATTGATCCGTTCTAAAGGATCACTCCCCACCTTAGAGAATACCCGGTAAGTTCCTCTTGAACGATTTCTACCACCCTTGACGACATTCGTCACGGGAAGTTAGGAGCATAGGTAGGATAGTAGGCATAAGGATGAGGCATCCCATGGAGGAATACCGAATGGTGGGATTGGAGGTGTACCCACTTATGTCCTGCTCCCAATCGGCGTGTGGGTCTTATGAGTGTGTACCCGGGAGGTTGACCTGCTGAGAAAAATCCAACCTTGTCGGATGGCGCATAAATGCTTGGGTGTCAAGCATTTGCGTTGGAAGGCTTGTTGGGACCCGGATTATTGTAGCAACATCTCCTGAATCACCGTGGAGGGTCCGGAGTGTAGTCATAGGTGGGTTCCCATATGCCCCACCCCACCATGGGTCTTCGCAGGGAGTGGAGGCGAGGTATGCCCCACGTAACGGGGCCCCTTTTGACTTTCGTGGTCGATCGATCGACGAGGACCCCGCGAGGTACCTCTGCATTACTACCGGATCTAGTACGCACCATCGTATCCTCTGTACCGAACATGTCACACAAAGCATCGGGTTTAAAAACCATAGACTGATTTAGGACATAATCATATGCCATTAGGTGAGGTGTTATAGTGTATGATAGCCTGCAATTATTCATAGCTCAATTCCAAGATACGCAAGTTCACAACATACATGCTAATGGGCCCACTTGATCATAGCATATTGATCATAGGATTAATATCCACCATAGAACCAATGCATTCATAATAGGAGAAGAGAGGGGAAAGACAAAAGAAGGAAAATTTCAATTTTTTCAAAATTTTCCTTCGTCTAAACTGGATGAACCGCGGTAGGGCCGGTCTTCCCCGTGGTTAAACACGAACAGTATGTAAAAGCCCTGCTTCATCCGGCTACTCTCCCCCTCTTTTCTCTTACTTCCTTCCTCTTGGACGATTTTGGGGGTTTACCCGCGCTTCCACTCATGTAGTCTACTCACCCACTGACGCTTTAGAAAGGATTCAACCTGCCTTCATCCAAGTAAGTTCTTCTTCCCTTCATTTTCCGAATTTCAGATTGGGTGAAATGCTTGATTAGGATTTGCTTTCTAGGCTTTCTTTCTAATTTCCACCATAGAAAAGTATTATCATGTGTTTGTGATGATTCCACTGCTCATTTGTAGTTTATAGGATTCATCCCACTTTATTTGGAGAAAACCCAAATTGATGCCCTAGGTTCCCAAATTTGGGGTTTCTTCAACTTACTGCTTTTCTCAAATTGATGTCTTCTATGTAATGCATTTCACTTGTTTTACGCTAGATATGAGTTAGATTTCATTGATCATCCATTATGCTTGAAATCCTCATGCATTTTCATGAAAATCCCTATTTTGACATTGGTTTCTTGGTTTTCATCCATACTTGTACTCATGGAATTCCATAATCTATTTGGGGTATGCTCTGCAATTTTTTCAACATCTTACTAATGTGGCATTTCATTCACACCCTAGAGTTCAAGCTTTCACTCATTCTATTCCAAGTGCACAATGGACTTGAATTCCCCATTTCATTCATGCCTATTGTTTTGGTCGTCTTTGTCATTATTTTACTGTTTTGGCACGCTTCCATGCTATCATCTACCATGTTTCATGTCATAAGTTTTCTATCATTTCCGATCATTGCCGCTCTCCCTTTTTGCATAAATTGGATTTTGGATTTCCTTCTTTAATGTCATTGTCCTTTATTGCGTATTAACCCATCTTCCTTTTCTTATTGTCGATGTTCACGACCGGCAGAGGAACATCCTCCGTGTTCGACGAAGACCACCGTTTTAAGGGGAAAAGTGCGGAGACCAGACTTCAGCTCATCGCACAGGAGACCTCGACCGCCCCCGAACTTTGCAAGCATAGGAGGAGCACTTCACTAGTGCCGAGGTCGCAGCCAAATGGCCTATCTTCCCAAGGGGCCAAGTTGATGGAAAAGACCGTGGTAGTCGAGGACTTCCACAAGGCCCAGCTTCAGAGAGGTTCTCAGATTGGGGCCGACACTATTCTTCGTGGACCGACTGCCACGATCAGCCCCGTCCGACGGTTTTATTGCAACCTCGAGGTGTCGGGCAAGACGGGAACTCACCCACGAGCCCCTGAGGGAGTGGATATCCACTGACGGTAGACACTGCCAAGATTCGGCATATCGGGCTGGGACACCGATACTAGCCCCCCGGGGTAGGCCCGTGGACCGCTCATGAGCATGGAGACACCGGACTTCATCTACGGGCCATTCAGGCAAAACAGCACGCCTGAGTCCGAGACATCTTTCTTCCCCGAGGTCCGCCTCTTCCCCTGGGGGATCCAGCTCAACCCGCTTCCCCGTGGGAGGTCATCGAACCGTAGGTTTCAGACGGCTTTCATTGCCCTTTTTTTATTTTTAAAAGCAGAGGGAGGGGAGCACTTGTGCCTTCCCTATGTCATCCTCAGAGCGATGGAGCACCATGCTTCCCACCCAGAGGACGGAGGATTTCTCGGCAGATCCTCACCAGATCTTCGAGTTCTTCAAGGTGGATCTGAAAGGGGAGGAGGGAAGACTCCGCCGAAGGTTCGACGAGCAACCTCTGAAGATGGGTCTCCACACCTCATGGATTCACCTCCCAGATCGGGAGCCCCGAGAGGTAGGGGTAGGAGGGCTGCCCTCAGAGAGGATGTCCTCATGGAGGAGGAGTCCAGGGGGAGGAGGACTAGCTCCTCGTGACGAGGAGGCGGATCTGATGGGCGGCAGATCCCCGAGGAGGTGCCTCAAAAGGGCCCAGAGGCACGGGGCCCCAGTTCTTCCGTAGCCAGCCCCACCATATGGAGCCCCGCCACCGGGAGTGGTGACTACGACTATGCGGAAGACAGCCTCCATGCGGGGCCCTTGCAGGATGGCTGTGTCCAGACATCGAGGCGGCCGATTGAGATTGCCTCCCAAGATCACCTTGGAGGATTCCTTCCGTAGGTTGGGTCAGACTTAGACACTGTCACCGCCATCTCAGCAGATTATGGCCGGCTTGGGGGGAGGTACGATTGGTGAACACGAGGTTAGATTATTACGATCACCGCCCCGACTTTTTAAATCCGTGCCTCCAATAACTTGGTGATCATCGACGATTATACGATTTACAAAGGAGGCTTAGCTTGCCCACACTAGCTATTTATCCATTTTTCTCTCCTTTTGTAGACATTGTACCTTCCTTTATTCTCATTCCTTGTAATTTATGTAACTTGAATTTCATTTATGGAATGAAATATCTTTGGATATTGGACTATTATAATGTTTTCATATGTGGAATTTCTGGGGGTTTTGTGGTGATGTGACTTTTCTATTTATGCTTTTGTTATATTATTATCTCTGTTTATCGGGTTTTTTGTAAAATTTTGGAAATCCCATTTTTCTGTTATGTCATTAAATTTCGTTAAATAGTACTTTATAGGTTATAGTACCAACCTAATTACCTTTTATCTACACCACGCATGCCATGAATGCAACTTATAATATAACCCCACTTTTTATACTTTCTTTCTTTGACTTTTAAATCTTTAAAGCTTTTATATTTGCCCAACCCCATTTTCCTATTATAGAGTCTAGGATTCTAATGGTATGTCAGGAGTGAAGGAGCATCACGCCGATACCACTGCTTGTCACACCCTGCTCCCACGTAACCGAGCGGTGACCGAGTTAACCCCTTTAAACCCCAAACCCCGCCAGATCATCGACATCAGATTCCACCACAAAGATACATGCACTAATATCAATTCATCAGATCAGCAGAAGACTAAGTTTTACCTGTAATTAATTCCCATATACTTGATACCTAAAAGATGATACCATAATTATATACATTTGGGCCCGAAGGCATAATATATACACAAAAAGAATAAAGTTCAAATAGCACATATTTACAGGAAGTCATCAAAATCACGAGTACACACGACTAATCGCTGCCCCGAAAGACATTCCTCACACGCTAGCCCACGCCGTGCTCAACTCATCGGGGTCCACCACCCTCCTCAGAAACTCGACTGGGACCCACCCCATGCTCCTCGATGCATGACCCGCAAAATCATCTAAAAGGGTGTACACGTGAATGAGCTCACTAGCTCAAAGAGAGGGGGCCACACAATAGTCCACACATCACATCACATCATATGCACTACATGGCATGCAAGTCGCTTTAAATCACATACACCTAATCAACATTACTAAGTCTTTGGTTTTAGTGCTACAACCACAAGGCGCGATACTCCTGCACGAGCCGAACTCCTCCGGGCACGCCCATAGGGTGTTGGAGAAGGCCCACCGTGAGTACTCGAAAAAAAAAGACATTGCGCCCACCGCCTCTCAATGTAAATGTAAATAAATTTAAATGACAAAGTCGACTCCAAAGAATTTAAAAGCAAGACGATTGGCCCTCTTGAAATACCATCGGGTTGCCGTCCTACACGACTCCCGGGGGGTAATGCCTAACCGCCAAAGGTCCGACAACCCAACTCGCTTCCCAAATGGCAACCCAACACCTCAACCCCCGTTGGGAAGGGTCAGAGACGGATAGTGAGAATCCTAATACCGCATGCTCCTATATGTAGTACGATCAAGATAGTGCCTCCGGGCCCATACCACGGGGCCACCAATGCATTCGCTTCCAAGCCACCACGGCATCTAGTCTATCAATGCATTATGAAACATGATGTCCACATTCAACATATAACATCTCATTCAATTTGCATTGAAAAGTAAACATAGCATAAATGCACATCAAAGTGTGGAATGACTAATCTATATAGCATATTCATGATGACATGACTAGATTAGATATGGTTATATGAATGCCAAACAAATGCCTTGAAATAAGGCCAAACGCCTCTCTCCACTTACTTTAGGCGATAAGGATTCCCGCATGACGTAGATCCGAGCGAATGGGGTATGATTTGGTGAACCTAACATAATTGAGCGAGGTTAGTACTTCACCATTTTAGAATCAAAATTAATGAACCGACTTCAAAATCGTGTTTAGAACGCCGAAGAAGGTCACACGTCCGATTTGGGCTCAATCGACCTAAGAATCAAATTCCAACTCGGTGGGTCACTCAGGGGGGGTCTACCCACCGTCCAACTCGGCCTTTGGGACCGCGGGTAGGGACCCACGTAGGACCCCCGGTCCTACCCGCCGGTTTGGCCAGGGACCCCTGGTCCTCCGGTGGTCTCTGTGGGTGTCTACCCACCGTCCTACTCCACGGTTTCGAAACCTCCGCTTCTTCCCCAACTTCCTCCATTCCTTGGGGGCCCAAATGGGGCTTTTCTCAACCCATTCCTCACACCTTTAGAGTCCTATAGGATGGTTCTAGCTTAGATTTAAGTTAGATTCAAGTGAGGGGAACCATCTTACCTTCTTTGCTCAAAAAAGACTTCAAACCCCCCAAATCACTTCCAACTCACAATGCTCCTTCTACCTTGTCAATATCTCTTCAAATCCTTCAAGCTCAACACATAAATCATCTATTAAACCTTAGATTCAACATTTCAAAGGGTGTTTATAAGATCTTGAGAAACCATACTAATCAAGGGTTTAAAGCGGGTATGGTTAATGTTCATGAAATCCAACTTTTCTTACCTCCAACCCGAGATCTCGAGTTGAAGATTACTCTTCCCGACCGGAATGGCAAGATCGAGCTTTGCCGCTTGAAATCTTCCCTTTCTTCCTCTTCCTTTCTTCTTCCCTTTCTTTTTCTCTCCTCAGATTTTTCTCCCAAACGACGGGTACTAAATGGAAAGAAGGAAAAAATAAAGTCTTATATACTGCTCCTAATTATGAATAGTGTCGGGTGGGTCACTGTGGGTGGGTGTACCCACCGGGCATACCCATCCGGGGTCAAAACTTGATTTTGACCGGTTCGACCTCCTCAACCCCACCCCAACCATAAGATGTAGCATAGATATACCTTAAAATAATGGATATAA
>JAJSZK010000404.1:0-13039 GCA_022985045.1 Macadamia tetraphylla | reverse complement strand
TATAAAAGCTAATCGTTTCAAATAGGAGGAGTCACCATCTCCTTCACTCTATGAGGAAGTATCCTATACCATCACCAACCATGTTTGAGTGGCACAGTGGCCAAGGTTGGTTCCCCCTTTATGCTAATAGAAAAAAAAATAAAAAAAAAGATGAGCAAAAATTAATGAGCAAATGCAAAGACTTACCCAAGAACCCCATGCTAAGTTATAGAAATGTTTTCGAGAGTTATGGAGAGTCTATCCGAGTACCAATCTAATTCGGCCTTACCCTTTGAGAAGAATTACTAAAACCCCTCCACCCTGAATTTCTCCACAAGTCTCTCTTACTTTTTAGACATATTTTCCAAAATCAAAAAAGAGCCCCAAGAAATTTCCTAATTTGCACAAAAGCCCACAAGAATGTCAAATTCTCCAAATGACTCCTTCCTCAAGAATTTTGAAGATCTTCATAAGAAAGATAAAGAACTTGAAAAACCAAGATCTTGGGAAAAATTTAAAGAAACTGAAAGATGCAAAATGGTTCGTTCTTCAAGAGGATTTAAAAACCCGAACTCACTCACTCACAAATTGTTCCACACTCAAAAAAGTTAGAATGAGGAATAAACAAAGGGGGGGACCATTTTATGGGTAAAAAGAAAAATTAGATCAAGGCTCAAAGTTCAAAGTCCAAATTCAAGATTCTATTTCAAATGTCAAAATTCAAGATTCCAATTAAAAATTTCCCAAAAGATTAAAATCCAAAGAAGAATCAAAGAATCAAAGGTTAAAAAAAATCAAGAATCAATTATTAATGCCTTTTACAAGGTTGAAAGAGCATCGAATTTCTTTCCTATAATTGACAACACCAGATAGCGAGCCTAGTTTGAAAGAACCCACGAAGACCGAAGCCCAACCCAATTCGAAAAACCCTCCCGAAGCCCGATAGCCCACCCCAAATTTCGAAGAACCCTTTTGGGAGACCAAATTTGAATCGCACATGTAAATCCTAGCAAAGGGAAAAAATCAAAGATCAAAGTACTAACATATTTTGCAGATTAGAAGAGCCCCAATTCCTTTCCTACAATAGGTAGCCTGTAAGTCCTAAACTCTAAAGTAGTTGAGAGATATTATCTGATTTTTAACTCTATCATTAATGAGCAAGATAAGGGCAAGACATGCTGGGGCTTTCAGACACCCAATTTTTTCCCCCTCCTTCGTTATGATGAAATGCGGATCTTGGACGGACTTCGATTCGATCAACAGAGATGATGAATGATGCGAAACCTAAAACAATCCCCACCTACCCAAAACCTTGGAAACCCCTACGGGGAGAGAAGAGGGCCCAAATTTTTGACATTTTATATATGAATGAATCTAGTCAATGTGACCATATAGATGGATAATGCTTGAAAATAAAATTTCGAATATATGGTATGTCAAAATTGACTATTAGATCCCCCAACCCCCCCAAAATTACATTTTCCGCTTTTTATGCCACGAATCGGCAACCCCATCGAAACTAAAAGATTCCCACGCACTCCAAATACCCTAAATTCATCCCCTACCAAAAAACCCCTGGCTAGAGAGAAGGGGGTCCATTTGACTTTTTTAAGAAGAAATCTGGTTAAGATGACCGCATGAATGGATAGTACTAGAAAATACAATTCACAATATATGGCACCCCAAAAACCCGGATCGTCGGATCTCCCACATCATCGCCGAAAACTCCATAATTCACCCCATACACGGTGTCGGTAAAGGCCGGGCCGCCACCCAACACCCCCCGCAAGATTGTAGGGCCCACATGACCCAAAGGTGCCCCAGAAGATCCCCGGCCCCCCAGGGGTTGCTTCCATGCCCATCGGTGAAGTCGCACTGCAGTTGTGCTAGTGCCCTCAATGGTCAGAGTCGTCCCTACCACGAGCCTATGCACCCCTATTGCCCTACCCATGCACATAAAATAAGCCCATGCACAAAAAGCCCCAGCACATTCCCCCCCATCCGTGAATCCATGCCGATCATGCCCCATGCATTTTCAACCCAACCTTGATGCAAATCGACGGTTGGGATCTACGCTCCATTCCCTACAGTGAAAAAATTTTCTTCACCCATTTTCACGATGAACTACTCCAGGGCATAGCCTAACGCAACCTCCCCGTTAGTCCAAAACCGCTACCCATTGGAAAAATTTTTCCTATTTTTCCAAAACTCGCTAATCATTGGCTCAAATTCTCTCCTCCCATTTTTTTTAAATACTTTTGTCTATAGGCTGAAAACCTTTTCACCCACTTTAATCCAAAACCCCTTTGTCCAAAGGGTTAAAGGAATTTCTCCCCCCCTTAAGCCCGAAATACTATAAATACCTCCCCCCTTTAGAAAAAACACACCAAAAAATTACAACCCCACTTAAAATGAAGTCGCCATCTCCTCCTCCCTCCCCTTTGAGTTTCTTTTGGGTTTTTAGCAATCTTCGCAAGATCCAAAATTTTATTCGGGTCTTCTTTCTTTGGGGTCTTAAAGATCTTCAATCCAAGTTTGTAGTTCAATCCATTTTTTCCAAAATAGTATGTTTTTTTGTGTTCTTGATCCGTACTAAAAGTAGAAATCCCTCCCCCTTTAAAGGGTTTTTTTCAGTTCACGAAGAGATCTTTTTCAAGATCCGTAGTTTTGCTCAGATCATCAAAGTTTTTTGGGGCTTTGAGGATCTTCAATCCATTTTTTGCTCAATCCATTTTTTCCGAAATAGCCATTCCAGTCAAACTCTATCCGAGGTTAGAACCTTTTAGAAATAGTCATTCCCGGAAGTCTCCGGAGTGCCACCTCAGCCTAACGCCTCCCTAGCCTATCCTAGCGAAAACTTGGACTACCACCTCAGCCTAGCCCCCCCATAGCTTATCCCCAAAGAAAGCTCTATGAGTACCATCATTTAAAGTCCGAAATAGCCTTCCCTAGCGTAATCTCTATCCAAATCCAAATCCAAAGTAACTGCTCCTAGTCGAACTCGCCCAAATATCATCACAATCAAAATCTCTTGAGAAAGGAAGTTGGAGGTCAAGACCATTTTCCTCCGAGCCAGAGAATCAATGATGTGCCAAGACGGTATTAATCGGGGCCACCCTCTTGACCCAAATAGGGGTTAAGTTTAGGTACAATTTCTCAATCGAATTGTCATTATGTAGACTTTATATAGACCTTGTTTTAGTGTGCATAGTAATTTAAATTTAGTCAATGTATATATGTGTGATAACTTAGCCATCCATGTGGAATAGGAATAATTGTGAAAATATTCATTCTAAGCATCTAGTGGGAAGAACGGTTGAACCGAGTAGATTGGGTGCCTAACACCTTCCTAATTCTATAACCTGACACTTACCCTAAATCTCTGGACCAGACCAACTTTTGGGCCCTTTTCTCCTGAATTGGGCCCACCCCCAGGTCTTAGGCCCATAATCCTAGGTGGTGACTCCAAACCCTTTTGCATGATCCCGATCCCCACATTAGACCATCATCAAACCCCCGTCTAGAATGACAAACTTTACAATCTTACGAAATAGGCCTCCACGTATCTCCGAGCGGCGATACAACGGTGTAGGGCCCTTGAACGAAGCACTCAAGATACATACCCCCTCCCTCATGAAAAGAGAAGAGAGAGGAGAGAGGATGGAATGGTGACTCGTGAAGTCATCGATCTCGGCCGCTACCCTCACAAGTGCAAATAGTCTCTTCCTCAAGGAAAGTCTTGTAATCCCTATCTGACTCAAGGAATGAATCATTCCATATTCTGCTGGCTAGTCTCCCGATTTAGTCCACAGGAACGCACTCTGGACAATGCATGGTTGGTGGGGGAAGACAAGGAGAGCAGCATGTATTAGTATCGCACATTAGGTATAACCCTCTCCTAAATACTGTGCATGGTCCCATATCCTCCTAATAGGACTCGATTCTCTGATAAGTATCTAGCCTAAGTAACTTCATCAAGGTCCGGGAATGTGAGAGGATGGAATGGTCTCCAAGTGACCTGCAAATTCAAGAAAAACAAGTACGGCACAGGACATAAGGAAATTTAATGACAAAGCATGGCTTACTCTGTAAGACTGCTCAAGAGAGAACTGCAAGAGTCCCTCGGAGGATAGCGCCGACCCTGTACTCGGCTATCTCCCTTCTCATAGCTATTGGAAAGGGCGATGCTTGAGGGTCCTTCAAGATGGGAGCCATAATCTCAAGATGCTCATAGCACTAGGGCTGAATTGAAAACCAAAGTGAAAAATGCAACCAAATGAAAAGAAATGAGTACAAAACAAGAGATTACCCAGGATGTAGCCCACTCCCTTGAGACCTCGGCCCCATATGATAACAGATCCAAAGGACTATAGCAAATATGCATAAGTAGCCCCGCCCAATCCTGTGTGTCCACATCTCAAAGATTTTGAAAGAAGGCGACCATGCAAATGTCTATCCCACTGAGGTCACCAAAGAGACATTGACCCACAAGGAACAAAAGGAAAGAGTGGGTCACCTATGCCAGTTACGTGGTTTACACCAAGCCTGCCTCCACCAACGAGCACCGACCTCGCCAAGGTGGATATATGTCCCACCACCCTCGACATCTATGCTTGCCAAATCATGAACTCCCTAGTTGTCGAGTATCGGAAGGGTCAAGGGCCCCTCAAATGGTATGCCTATCGTGGCATAGAAATGTAGGGCATGATAGTGATCTCACTGATAGGAAGATGGAAGGAGTGAGTACTGCCACCACCACTCCATCAAGGCCCCTACCAATGTCGGGCTGAACTTCCTATTCTCTATGGAAACCAATTGACTCGTATGATGAGTTAACCATCTCCTTCACTCTGTAGAGGAGCATCCTGTACCAACCCCGAGATGTGTTTGGGTGGCCATATCTTGCCAAGGTCGGTGGTAGTTCCCCATCATGCTTTTTAAAAAAAAATAAATAAATAAATAAATAATAAAAATGATGATAAAAAAAGAATGATAGGAGAAAGTAAAACAATAATGAATGAATAAAAAATAATTATAATAATAAAATGCAAGAACTTACCCATAAACCCCATATTGAATTACAAACATGATTTTGAGTGTTGTGAAGTGTCTGCCCAGAGTACCAGTCCGCAAGGCCCTCATCCCCTTGAGAAGAGCTGCTACAACCATCCAACTGGACCTCTCCGCAAGTCTTTCTCTTTCTTCTCTCAACCACATTTCCCAAAATCACAAAGAACCCCAAGAAGTTTCACAATTTACAAAGAAGCCCAAAAAGATGTCAAATTCTCCAAATGACTCCTTCCTTAAGAACTATGAAGATCTTCAAAAGGAAGATGAAGAACTTCAAAGGAAAATTTGAAAATCTTCGAAAAAATTTGAAGAAATCTGAAAAAATGCGAAAAGGTTTGAATCTTCGAGAAGATTCCAAAACCCGAGCTCACTCACTCACAAATTCTTCCCAACTCAGAAAAATCATAATGAGGAATAAACAAAGGGGGGGACCACTTTATGGGTAAAATTATTTTTCTCAAAAAAAAAAAAAATAATTTTTTTTTTTTTTTTTGAGAATCGAATTCCAAGGTGCAAATCAAAAATTCTTACGACCAAATACCAAGTTCAAAGTCATATTTTGTGGTAGATAAAAATTCTATCACATGGAAGTGGAAGGTAAATATCAAAGGGAGGGTCCAAATTCATGCGATAAATGAAAAATATATCACATGGAAAAGAGGAAGGTAAAAGTCAAAAATATTATGGTAGGTAAAGAATTTTTTATAATCAAAATTTAAAGAAGGAAAGTAAAAGCAAAGAGCAAATCAAAAGCAAAAAAGCAAGATTCCAAATCAAAGGGCCAAAAATCAAGAATCCTAATCAAGGGATAAGAGAAAAATCAAGAAAATAAACAATTTCATTGAACCGCCCTGTGGCCCAATTGATTTACTCGGCCCTGTGTGGCCCATCTGAACCGCCCTAGGTGGCCAGATTTCATTAAACCGGCCTCGTGGCCCAATTGCATTTACCTAACCCATGTGGCCCAATTTCATTGAACCGCCCCAAGTGGCCTAATTGTATTTACCCGGCCCTAGGTGGCCCAATTTCATTTATCCGGGCCCAGGTGGCCCAATGTCAATAACTCGGCCTCAGGTGGCCCAATCTCTTTGTATCGGTTCTGAGTGGCCCATCTCATTACTGATTTCCTTAGACTAGCACATGAAAGCCCAATATAGGAAAAAATACAAATACTAACGTCTTTTGCAGGATTAAAAGAGCAGAGAATTTCTTTCCTGTAAATCGGTAGCCCAGGTAAGTCTCAAACTTCAAAGTAGTTAAAAGATATTAACTATTGCATTTTTCAACTCTGTTATTAATGAGCAAAATGACGGCAATATATGCTCCGGGTGACAAAATGTGATCATTTTTTTCTTTACCCTTCGGCCGTTGGCACAGGGCTCAGCCAAAGAGGGGTATTCTATAGACACCCAATTTTGTCACCCACTCCGACTATGATGAATTGTGGATCTTGGACGTGACTTCTTGCTTCTGATCGACAGAGGTGATATTTGATTTAGGAAACCCAGAAACATCCCCTACCTAAAAAACCCTGGAAATCCCATGCGAGAGAAAAGAGGGTCCACTTTTGACTTTTATATATGAAGGAATCCAATCAAGATGACTGTATGGATGGATAGTACTTAGAAACATGATCCCAATGATATATGGTACGTTAAAATTGAACCGTCAAATCTCCCACAATCTTCCCTGAAAAATCATATTTTGCACGCAATGCCTAGCCAAAGTTTACATGCTCTAACTAGCAGCCGCCCTTGCATGCCACGCCATCGCCACCAGCCAAGAGGCCAACCCTGTATACCATGAGCACTAGCCTGCTAGCCAATAGGCCAGTCCAACATCCATCTTGTGCCCCCGTCTGCCACATCGTGTGCGCCTGTCGTGCTATATCGCGCATGCCCTCCTTAGCATATCATGCGTGCCCCCGCGTGCCATGCCATGCGCCCCTACCATTCCATCCTACGCCCCCTCGTGCCATGCCATGCACCCCCACTTTCCATGTGGCACACCCCAATCATGCCAGCCTGTGCCCCAGCATGGCATGTTGTGCGCCCCCACGTGCTATGTCGCGCACTCCCATCATGTCAGCCCCCGCATGCCCCATGTGCCACACCACGCACCCCTTCTGTGCCAGCCTGAGCCCCTACATGCCATGTCGCATGCCCCCATCATGCCAGCCCACGTGTACCTACCATGCCAGCCTATGACCCTACGTGTTATGTTGCCCGTCCCCACGTACCACGCTGCACACCCCTATCGTGTCAGCCCGCACACCCGCTGCCTACCAGCCCTTTTACACCCATACCTGCCATATGCCATGCATAGCATCCAGCCCCCCATACTCACCCATGCATACCCGAAAGCCCCTGCCCAGCCTTGTGTGCCACCGTCAATGATCGGAATACGTGTTCTTCTGACCTAGTGGGTGAAGAAATTTTCTCTTCACCCACTTATGCACCTAACCTTGTCCAGCTAGCATACCATACTCTGTAACCTCTCATTGGCCCAAAAAGGAATATTCTCACCTCATTGGCAAAAAAAAAGGCTCACTTTTCCTATTAGTCCAAAAAACCATCTCCCACTCCATTGGCCCAAATTTTCATTTTTTCCATCCCATTGGCTTAAAAGAACCACTTTTTTCTGCCATTAGCCAAGGAAATTCCCTTTCTCTCCCCATTGGTTCAAGAATCCTATAAATACTCCCCTCCCTTTAGTTTTTCACACCACAACATCCAAGCCTCCAAGTGAGCATCCTAGGAGGAGAAGCTCTGCCTTCTCTCCTCCCCTTCCACCTTTGAGATTTTTTAAATCTTCAGAATAAGATCCAAAGTGTTCTTCGGGCCTTCAAAACTTCTCAATCCTTTTCCTTCTTTGAGTGAGATTTTGTATAGAAGAAATTCTCCCTTAGTCCCCCACCCTCTTAAGGTTCTTCCAGTTCTAGGAGATCTTCGAGGATCCAAGTGTTCTTCGGCCTTCAAGTTCCTCAATCCTAAGGATTAGCCTATCCCCAACGGAAGCTCTACCGGAGTGCCACCTTAGCCTTGCCCTCCCATAGCCTATTCCCAGTGGAAGCTCTACCAAATCGACACTTCAAGAAAAGTCCCGAAAAGTAGCCCTCCCAGAGGAAGCTCCACCGAATCGATACCTTGGCCCAAAACCCAAAAGTAACTTTCCTAGCCGGAACTCTATCCAAATATCACCATAGTCAATGTCTCTCAAAAAAGGAAGTTGGAGGTCAAGACCATATTCCCCTGAGCCAGGAGAATCCAAAAAATAGCTCATGCTGAGACTGATCAGGGTCCCAACCCTCTTGACCCAAAACAGGGATCAAGCATAGGTATAATTTCTTACCCAAATTTGCATAATGTAGACTTTATGTTGACCTTGTTTTAATGTATATATTCATTTAAATTCAGTTAATGTACATTTGTATGATAACTTAGCCATACATGCAGAATAAGAATAATTATGGAAAATATTCGTTTGAAGCATCTAGTAGGAAGACTGGTTGAGCCGTAGATTGGGTGCCTAACACCTTCCCAACTCTACAACCTGACACTTACCCTAAATTTCTAAACTAGACTAATTCTCAGGCCTTTTTCTCAGGAATTGGGCCCACCACCGGGTCCTAGGCCCATAACCCTAGGTGGGGACTCTAAACCCTTTTGTATGATCCTGGTCCCCGTATTGGACCATCATCAAATCCCCGTCTCTAATGAAGAATTTTACACCCTTGAGAAATAGGCCTCCATGTATATTCGAACGGTGATACGACAGTGCGGGGCCCGTAGGGTAAGCACACATGACACACCCCTCCCTTATGAAAGTGAAAGAAAGGAGAGAGGACAGAATAGATACAAGCCTTTTTCATCCCCACAAAGGAGGAACCCGACATTTTTTTCGACCACTACCCTCCCAATGCCCCAACACCTCTAGGGGCACTTCCAATGAAAGTGTGAATACCTTATATTAGAATAATCCATATAGTAACACTTACAATCCAAGATAGAGAAATCACCCAAATTTCTCCTGAAACCAAATCAACCAAGCAGGGCCTTCCAATTTTCATAGTCAAAGTCAACATGGACCCCAAAGGCCTCCTTTGCACAATAACCTTTTGCCTAAAATACTTTTCCTAGGCCAAATGTAGCACCTCAAAGTTAGTTTCACTGGGCCTCCTTTCCTATCATCCGATTAGCAGCCCCTAGGTTTACCAACAATGGAGAGGCAAGTAGAGTAAGTGATTTGGAAAAGAATGTGGTCCCCCTCAGATAAGCTATCAAAATCTTATGAGAGAACTCTCCCAAGTTGTCTCAATTTTTCATGAGAGGGTGAAAGGAACATTGCCTAGTTAACTGAGCCTAACCTCGCATTAGCCTATCAGCTCATAAGCACCACCTAATGTATCATTGAATGTAGTACAAGGTCGACCCAACAAGGGCCCTCTAACTAATTTAAGGTTGTTTATACCCTTAGGAGTGGCCGAGAGTACCAACAGAGTGTTCCTAAATCTTCCCATCGACACTCCTATTAACTCTCCTTTTATTGAGCACACAAGTGTCTCTTGTTCTATGTTCATCCGATGAACCTAAATATTCTTCTCAAACTAAAGATGATTTGGTTGAGGAAACCTGTGGGGTAGCGGTCGAGATGATGATATTTTCTCTTCCCTTAGGGGAAAAGGACTTGCATCTCGCCCTCTCTCCTATCTCTTTCTTTTATGTGAGGGGATGGGTTTGTGTCATGTGGGCTTTGCTTGCAAGCCCTGCATCACAGACGCCACTCAAGATACATGGAGGCCTATTCGAAGAGTGTGAAATTTATCATTCAAGATGGGGGTTTGATGATGGTCCAACAGTGATCGAGATCATAGAAATAGGGGTTTGGAGTCACCACCTAGGGTTATGGGCCTAGGACTCGAGGTGGGCCCAATTCTTGAGAAAAGGGTCCAAAATTGGTCCGGTCTATAGGTTTAGGTAAGTGTCGTTACAAAATTGGAAAGGTGTTAGGCACCCAATCGCCCTGGTCCGACCGATCTTCCTACTAGATGCTTAAGAACAAACATTTTCCATAATTAATATTATTCCATATGTATGGCTAGGTTATCACACATATGTACATTGACTGAATTTAAACTACTATATATCCTAAAACAAGGTCTATATAAAGTCTACATTATGACAAGTTGGTTGAGAAATTATACCTTAATTTAACCCTATTTCGGGTAAAGAGGGGGGGCCCCCTCGATTAGTACCATCGAACTATCGTTCGGATTCTCCTAGCACAGGAAGATGGTCTTGCCCTCCAACTTCTTTATTGAGAGATGTTGATTGTGAGGGTATTCAATAGGGTTCCTACTGGGAACGTTTATTTTTGGATTTGGATTGGGATAGAACTTAAACT
The DNA here is from genome assembly GCA_022985045.1 of Macadamia tetraphylla. Taxonomy (NCBI): domain Eukaryota; kingdom Viridiplantae; phylum Streptophyta; class Magnoliopsida; order Proteales; family Proteaceae; genus Macadamia; species Macadamia tetraphylla. The sequence goes on along the minus strand of JAJSZK010000404.1, from coordinate 2,587 downwards.
AGGGAAGGTTATTTTCAGATTTGGTTTTGACAGAGCTTGAAGGGAAGGCTTTTTTTGGGCTTAGGGAGGTGGCACTCGGCGGGCCTACTGGGATAGACTGGGAGAGAGCTAGGCGAGGTGGCATTTGGTAGTGTTTCCCGGGATAAGCTGGGATGGCTGGGCCCGAGGTGGCACTTCAGAGAGCCCACTGGGAATGACTATTTCTAGAAAGATTTCAAGGGCACTTTGATAGGGTTTTCCCTGGGAACTACTTTTTTTGGAAAGAAAGGGATTGACCTAAAATGTGTTGAAGAGCTCCAAAGCCTTAAAGAACACTTTGAAGATCCAAATAGAGTTTGGATATTGACAAAGATCTCCGAAACCCAAGAACCTCAAAGGGGGTTTTTACTTTGGGTAAAGCTCAAGAACACTCACAGGAGGGGGTTAAAGAACATACTACTTTTGGTAAAAAACTGGATCAGACTGAGAACTTGGATTGAAGATCTTCAAAGTCCCGAAGAACGCTCCGAAGATCTAAACAAGATATCAAATCTCGATGAAGATCTCTCTGAAGACCCGAAGAAAATCGAGAGGGAGAGAGGAGGAGATTTTCACTACAAGATAGTGAGGTGGGGTTTTGTGTGAAATTCAAGGATGGGGCTATTAATAGGTTTTTTTGCCAATAGGAAAGGGGGAACCTTTCGTCCTGAAAAAAAAGGTTTCTTACCTAAAGTGGGGTGAGAGGACCTTTTTACACCCGGGGAAAAGAGGGTTTGGACCAAAATGGGTGGGGGGAAAGGGTTTTGTCTAATGGGTAAAAGTGGGTTCTTGGCAAAAGAAACACTAGCATAAAAAGAGATTTTTTTGCTTCAAGTGGGTGAAAGGGGAATCCCCCCACCGGGCCGGAAGAATAATGTCACCGTTGTTGGTGGCACAATGATTGGGCCAAAGTGCATGGGACCCGGGGGGACGGATAGCACATGGGTAGTGGCGTGGCACTATGGCACGGGTAGAAATGAAAAGGGGGATGGCCATGGGCCATTGATGGAAGGTTGGGCAATACATGGTGAGCGGGGATGTGCGGGTTTGCCATCGGGCCGATACACATGTACGGGCTAGACTATTGGGCAATGCATGCATGGGGTACCCGGTCAAGACACAGGATGGGCACAAAACCAAGCAATGGGGGGGTTTTGGCCCTGTGGGGGGGATGAGATGAGGGTTGGGGTATGAGCAAGGGGACGAGGGTGCGAGCCTGTGAAGCATGCCCACGGATAGGGGTGTAGGGGCACAGTTTCGAGGTGGGGGCACAAGCCTATGAGGCACGAGGGGGAGAGCTTGTGAGGGGGGGATAGGTAAGCTAGTTCGGGGCACGAAATTATGGGGGATGGAGGCACGAGCCGTGCTCGGGGGAGGTGGGGTGCATGGCTAGTGCATGGCTGGTGGGCGGGTTTGGGTTGGGTGGTATAGTGGGTGCATGGTAGGTGAATGGTAGGTGTATGGATATTGGGCAAGGGCTTGGCTTGGGGGTGCTAGTAGGTGTATGGCTAGTGGGCAAGGGCTTGGCTTGGGTGGTGCATGGTAGGTGTGGAAAAGATGGTAGAAAATTAGGTGTATATCGGCAAGGGCTTGGCTTGGTTAGTAGCCATGCACGCTACCAGGGGTACACCATTAAAATGGGCAAGTGCATGGGTGCAATGGGTAGCAAGCACATGTAGGCCAATGCCCCAAAGCCGCTATTAGGGGTTTTTTCTAGTGACAATTATGGAGATCCGTTGGCCCAAATTTTTGGCATGCCATAATCGTCAAATTTGTATTCTCGAGCACTATCCATCCATATGGTCATCTTGATTGGATTCCCTTTTAAAATAAAAAAAATTAGACCCCTTTCTCTCAAGGGGGGGTTTTTAGGGTTTTGGATAGGGAATATTTCCCTCATCATCTCCATTGATTGGGAAACCGTAGTCGATCTAAGATCCCTATTTCATTATAGTTAGAGGAGGGTGACAAAAGGTTCTAGAAAGCCCTTTGGCCGAGGCCTGTAACAACGGAAGGGCAAAGAAAAGAATGACCAAATTTTTTCACCCGATCATATACTACCGCATCATTCTCATTTATGATAGAGTTGAAAAAAGCAAAGATAATATCTTAAAGTCTTAGGACTTACCGGCTACCAATTATGAAAAGGAATATTGGGTTTTCTAAACTCGTAAAAAGGTGATTATCGATCTTTCCTTCTTTAGCGGGCTTCACATGTTCCATTTAGGGAATATGGTTCCATGTTGGGTCTTTTGAACCAACTGACTATCTGGGGCCGTGGTTACAAGACGAAATTTACGCTCTTCCAATCTTGTAATAAATAAAATGATTGATTTTTGGGTTTTCCTTAGTCGGGCTTCACATATGCCGCTGGATTATGGTCTCCAATCGGGTCTTTGAACCAATCTAGACCATCCGGGCTTTCGGCTTTAATCTGGGCTATCTAGTCTTCCGTGGGTTTGTTCAAATCGGGGTTTGGGGTATCCGCCCTTTCCCAAAAGGGTTCTTCAATCAGGGGGTATCCGTCTTCCGTGGGTTCTTTCGAATCGAGCTAGGCTATCCATCTTCT
>JAJSZK010000403.1:0-14353 GCA_022985045.1 Macadamia tetraphylla | reverse complement strand
GCCCAGGCTGAATGTCCACCCCTTCACCATACCGATTATAGCATACCCCCATCGTAGGAAACCTCCGTGCTGCAGAGAATCTATGGATCAACCGCCGTAGCATGGACGACCAATGTGGAGGATAGACTGCCACCAAAGGTTGAACCTCTTGAAGCTGAATCTTGTGGAAGTCATCAACTACCATAGTCTTCTCCATCATCACGCACCTCTTCAGAAGGCCTCTAGTTGGCTACCGCTTTGAACAAAGGGAAGAGATCCTTATCGAGTCGAATGATCGATGGGGCAGGTCCGCCGCCTGTGGGGGGCTGAGAACTAGTCCCCGCACTCTTCCGCTTAGAAGCGGTGGTCTTACACCGAGTGCTAGAGGATGCGGGCCCCTTGCCTTTGCGAGATGACATCCGCAAGAAAAAGAGGAAAGAAGGAGTGACAAAACAAAAATCATGGAAAAATAGAATGTGACAAGTGAGAAATGATAAAAAATCTATGAATGAAATGCCGCAGTGACAACACGTAGATTATGGCAAAACAGCAATGTGACAAAAGTAAAGCATGGCAAGTAGAGAATGATAGAAAAGAAAACCCCAATTCTCATTTTTAGGTTCAATCTAAGGAAGAAAACAAAAAAAATGGAAAGACTCACAATAGAGTGAAGCATAAAGCTTACATGCTCATGGATGAAATGCCGTATTCTACAATCAAGAACCTGCAAAAACATATGCTAAGGTGCTATTGAGGTCCAAATCAAAGGGTGTAAAGAAAATCAAAGAAAAACCAACACAAAAGATGGATTGTCATGGGAAGATAGGGGATTTCAAAAAAAAGGGGACTTTCTATGATCTCTACAGCATGGTAAGTACAAATCAAACAAAATGCATTGCATTTGAGTCATTAATTGGAGAAAAAGATCAAGAATTGAAGAAATCCCCAAATTTGAGAAAACTAGGGCACGGTTGGGGTTTTCTCTCAAAAATGGGGAAGTAAATCCTAGAACTAGAAATAAACCACAAGAGAAACATCACATTCACATGGAAACACTGTTCTATGAAAGGAAACATGGGAAAAGAACCTAGATTAAAGTCTACACATGAGTTCTACCCCCTAAGTACAAGTTCTGAGAAGAAAAGGAGGAAAAAACTTACTTGTGAATAGAGGAGTTGAATCTTCCCAAAAGCGCCGGATCGTTGAGTGAGATCGCGAGTGGAAGCGTCAAAAAGCTCTCCAAAATCGCCTGGGAGGGAGAGAGAGAGAGAGAGAGAGAGGAAAATGAAAGAAATAAAGAAGAACAGGGCTTAAAAGGCTCTGTTCAAAAATCCCGCCCGGGTAGGACCGACGGCAGACCAACTTGCCCGGGTGTCACCCCGGTGAAGATTTGACCGGAACCGCCCCGTGTCACCCGCCGGTTGAGAGAAAACTTAAAAAAAATGGGATTTTTATTATTATTATTATTAATATAATTATTATGATTATTGTTATTATTCTTATAATAATATGTCATGGTCAAGTGGGACCATTGACATGCTTGTTGAAGCACTAACCTTGTATTTTTGGAATCAAGTTGCGGTTAGTTGCAAACTATCATACACTATAATACCCTGCGTGTTGGCATATAATTATGTGCCGATATAAATTCTATGGTGTTTAACCAATGTGATGTATGATATGTTCCAGGTACAGGGATACGATGGTACGTGCTAGATCCGGTAGCAATGCACGAGGTACCCCGCGTGGTCCTCGTCCGGTTGGTCGACCACCGAATCCCAGGAGGTCCCGCTCTGTGGGGCAAACCTCACTTCCACAACCTCCAGAGACCTTTGGTCAGGGTGGGGCACAAGAGGACCCACCTATGACTACACTTCCAAACCCTCCACCTTATTACTCGGGGATGTTGCTACCATAATTCAAAGATACAAAAAGCTTCAAAGAACAAATGCTTCAGAATAGCAAGCATTTATGATCGCTATTCAGCAACAATTGACCTTTCTCAATCAGGTCAACCTCCCCGGATACTTACTCCACAGGACCCACCTGTAGGGTCTGGAACGGGGCCACAAGTGGGAGGTATTTCCGCCATTTAGTATTCCTCCGTATGGGGTGCCCCCTCCATACTCTTACTATCCGGCTTATGCTCCTAATTACCCGCCGACGAATAATACGTCAAAGGTAGTGGAGTCATTCAAGAGGAACTTGCCACCTGTATTCTCTAAGGTGGGGAGTGATCCTCTGGAGCCGGACCAGTGGATCCAGGAGCTAGAAAAAATATTTGAGGTGATTGAGTGCACAGATGCACAGAAACTCATTTGTACGGGGTTGCAACTCAAAAAGGAGGCCAACTCTTGGTGGCAAGCCTCTAAGCCCATATTATTGGTCGTCCATCCGGAACCCACCTGGGAACAGTTCAAGGAGTTGTTCTTGGACAATCATTACCCACGCAGCTTCAGAGACCGCAAGGAGACTGAATTTATGGCCTTAACTCAAGGAAGTAAGACTATCCTTGAGTACCAACAGCAGTTTGAGAGCTTGTTCCATTTTGCCCCTCACTCTTGGACTATGGAAGAGAAAGATCCATTTCCGATATGGGTAACTCCTCCAAGGCATACCTGGGTCGCATAGCCTGGCCTACGATAGGCAGCCCTATAGGCCACCCGGCTACCCTCCTAGACTACCCGGTGGTTTGGGCTCCACATCTTTCGCCCAACACTAGTGCGGCACCTACGTTCTAAGGCCACCCCGACCTCCATCTTCAACGGTCAAGTGCAGGGGGGCCCGCCTAGTTCTCGACATCTAAGATCCATTACTTTAATTGCCATTCCTATGGGCACTAAAAAAAGATTGTGGGGTCGACCAGCCTTGCCCCCCGGCCAGCTCCTCCACCGACCTCCCTTAACTCAGGGAAGTCAACCGCAGGGAAGGATGTATGCCTATCATGAGGAAGCTAAGGACAGTAGTGGTAGGGTACATTTTAAATTTAAGAATTTCTTATGTTAAATATTGATGACCTGCTGAAATTATATGCATTGTTACACTAGGTGTCCTATCCATATCGGGCATACCAGCCTATGTTTTATTCAATTCAGGAGCTACACATTCATTCGTATCTAAGAGATTTACCGAGAAACTTGGGATGCCACCCAGGATCCTAGATCATGGAATGATTGTTAGTATGCCTACTGGTAAAGTTACATAGTTGAAGGAGGTGTATGGGCCGTGCCCAGTGGAAATTAGTGGGAAGAACTTTGATGCACAACTCATTAAGTTCAATATGCAGAATTTTGATGTTATACTGGGCATGGATTGGTTGTTGGCTCATCGAGCTAATGTGATGTGTGCTGAAAAGCTGATTAGGGTGACAGATGATGAAGGAAGAGAATTAGTGTACCGAGTAGATAAAATGAAACGGGTGAGAAAGGTCCTCGTCTCCGCCCTTCAAGAGGTAAAATTGTTGGAGAATGGATGTCAGAGCTACTTAGCATCGGTACTTGATGTTGATGCAAGGATTACACCTCTAGAAGAGGTAAAGGTGGTTAAAGAGTTTCCCGACGTCTTTCCAGATGATCTGATGCATTTACTGCCTAATAGAGAGTTGGAGTTTGCCATAGACTTGGTTCCCGGAGCAGCTCCAGTGTCTAAAGCTCCATACAGGACGGCACCAGCCGAATTGAAGGAGTTGCAGATGCAGTTGCAGGAATTATTGGAAAAGGGATTTATTCGGCCAAGTGTTTCACCTTGGGGTGCCCCAATATATTTTGTCAAGAAGAAAGATGGCAGCTTGCGTATGTGCATTGATTACCGGGAGTTGAATAAGCTAACCATTAAGAACCGGTATCCATTGCCATGCATTGATGATTTATTTGACCAACTGTAGGGTGCAAGGGTATTTTTAAAGATAGACCTTAGATCAGGCTATTATCAGCTCAAGATAAAGAGCAACGACATACCCAAGATAGCATTTAGGACTCGGTATGGTCACTATGAATTCCTAGTGTTATCTTTTGGGTTAACCAATACACCGATAGCATTCATGGATTTAATGAATCAAGTATTTTATGATGTCCTCGATAAATGGGTAATTATTTTTATTGATGACATCTTGATCTACTCCAAGACAGAAGAGGAGCACACTCAACATTTGAGAATGGTGTTACAGAGGTTGAGAGAACAACGATTGTTTGCCAAATACAACAAGTGTGAATTTTGGCTTGAGCAAGTTGGATTCCTGGGGCACGTAGTGTCTAAGGCCGGAATCGAGGTAGATCCTGATAAGGTGAAAGCAGTAGTAGAATGGGAAAGCCCTAAGAATGTCATTGAAATTAGAAGCTTCTTGGGTTTGGCTGGATATTACCGGTGCTTCATTGAAAATTTTGCTCGAATCTCAGTGCCAATGACTAAATTAACCAAAAAGGGTGTGAAATTTGACTGGGTAGAGGAATGTGAGAAGAGTTTCCAGGAATTGAAGAAGAGGTTGGTGTCGGCCCCTGTGTTGACCATCCCTGAAGGCACAGGTGGAATGACAGTCTACACTGATGCTTCCAAAGTTGGTTTGGGTTGTGTTCTCATGCAACGCGGTAAGGTAATAGTGTGTGCATCCTGACAACTAAAGGAGTATGAAAAGAACTAACCCACTCATGACTTGGAACTAGCCGCAGTCATTTTTGTCCTTAAGATTTGGCGACATTACTTGTATGGGGAGAAGTGTGAGATATACAGTGATCACAAAAGCCTTAAATACTTTTTCACCTAGAAGGATTTGAACATGAGGCAGAGGAGATGGCTTGAGCTCATGAAGGATTATGACTGCGACATTCAATATCATCCCAGCAAGGTAAATGTAGTGGTAGATGCATTGAGCCGAAGGCACAGTCGGTCACTCTTGTACTTAGCAATCAGCCCATCACTTGTACAAGAGGCGACGCTAATGGATGAAGCTCTCTTATATGAAGGAGCAACCTTAGAGTTTGAACGTCAACTAGAAAACCTTAAATGGTTGACTGTATCCTTGACGACTCTATAGGTGCATCCGACTATTAGGCAAGAGGTAATAATGAAACAACCTTTGGATCCTGAATTGCAGTGGATCAGAGTTAAGGTTTAAGATCAAACAATGAACGACCCAGATTTTGTTTTAGCCAGTGATGGGGCATTGATGTTTCGAGGCAGATTGTGTGTACCCGATGATTTAGATATACAAGACAAGATAGTGTGAGAAGCACATAGCTCCAAGTACTCACTCCACCCAGGAAGTACAAAGATGTACAAAGACCTCAAACAAAATTACTGGTGACCAAGCATGAAAGTCACAATAGCTCTATATGTAGCGACTTGCCTTACATGCCAGAAGGTAAAAGCTGAGAGGCATCGACCTTATGGTACTCTTCAGCCACTCCCAATACCAGAATGGAAGTGGGATAGGATTACAATGGACTTCATCACCGGACTACCATGCACACCTAAGGGGATGGACGCGATATGGGTGATCATTGATCGGCTTACAAAGACTGCTCATTTCATTCCCATCAAGACCAAGTTCTCTATGGCCAAATTAGCACAACTTCACATGGATAACATAGTACGCCTGCATGGTGTGCCAGTGAGCATTGTATCAGATAGGGACCCAAGGTTCACTTCCAGATTTTAGAAAAGCTTCCAGCGTGCCTTGGGATCACAATTGAATTTGAGTACTGCTTTCCACCCACAGACTGATGGGCAGTCGGAGCAAACTATACAGATATTAGAAGACATGCTCAGGGCATGTGCAATGGAAATGTGTGGTAGTTGGGAAGAATATATACCCCTTATGGAGTTTTCCTATAACAACAGTTACCAAGCTACAATTGGGATGGCTCAGATAAGGCATTATATGGGGAAGTGCACCCCCTCAGATTGGGATGAGTGGCCAATGTTAGGACCTGAAATGATACACATGACTTGCGACAAGGTCGATGTTATTTGAGAACGGATTAAAGCAGCTCAATCCAGTCAAAAGAGCTATACAGACACCCGCAGAAAAGACATTGAATTTCAGCAAGGAGAAAAGGTATTTCTCAAGATCTCTCCTACTAAAGGGTTGCAAAGGTTTCACAGAAAGGGGAAGTTGAGCCCAAGATACATTGGACCATTTGAGATCTTAGCCTGGGTTGGCTCAAGAGCTCACATGCTTGCTCGCCACCTTCACTCGGGGATGTTCATAATGTATTCCATGTATCCATGCTGAAGCGATATGTTCATGATCCCTCTCATGTATTACCCGTGGAACCAGAATATCTAGAAGCTGACATGACCTATACAGAGCAGCCAACTGAAATCTTGAACCGAAAGGTGAAGACCCCTCGCAACCGCTCCATTTCTTATGTAAAGGTGCGATGGGCTAATCATTCACTTGAAGAAGCATCTTGGGAGAAAGAGGATGAAATCCAAGCCAAGTACCCTCATCTCTTTGAACAACCAGGTACGCCGATTTCGAGGATGAAATTTTCAGAAAGGGGGGGTAATATAATACCCTACTTCTTAAACCCGGTCTGACTACACAGTTGACCCGGTTTAACCATGCAGGACCCGAACTGGAGAGAGTTAAGGCGGGTTCCTTATGGACCATGATGGCAAGGATGACCTTAAACACCGGCTGGCCCGACAAGTTCGAGCCAGTGCTAGAAGAGACTGGGATACCCAAGCCGTGTACATGCACCTATTATAAGGTCATGTACGGATAAAGCAGGTATGTAGCCATATCTTATGGCGTATACGTATATTACATCTTATGCCAAGAGTGAGATTCGTGCCTAGGGCCGAACTCTATCAAAATCTCACTTGTTGGCCAAGTTTTAGCCCACAAGTGGGCGGTCACAGGTGGGCGCATCCACCCACCTGAGTGACCCACCCATGTGATTACTTAGTTATTTTAAGAGGTATAAATAGCATTTAAGTTTTTTTTCTTTTCTCATTTATGACACTCGAATGTTGGTGAGAAGAGTAAAGAGGAGAGAGAAAAGAAGGGAAAGAAGAAGAGAAGAGAAGGAAGAGGAAGAAGAGATGGATTTCAGTGGCGTCGAGGCTTGATCTTCCCATTCCGACGCCGAAAGAGTGATCTCCAACACTAGATCTACGTTTAGAGGTGAGCAAAGGCTGGGTTCTTTAAACTTTCACCATACCCAAGTAAAACCCTTGATTTGGGTAGGGTTTCTTGAGGTCTTGTAAATCCCCCTTGAGATGATGAATCAAAGGTTTAATAGATGGTTTATGTGTTGATTTTGAAGGATTTGAAGAAGGGTTTCCATGGTTGCAAGAGCATTGGTGATAGGAAGTGATTTTGGGGTTTTGAAGGAATTCTTGAGCAAAGGAGGTAAGATGGCTTTCCATTCCTTACATCTAACCTAGATCTAGGTTAGAACCATCTTATGAGACCTTGAATGTGTGAAGAATGGGTTTGGAAAAGCCCCATTTGAATCCCCAAAGGTTGGGGGAAGTTTGGAAAGAAACAGCAGTTTCCCGCCAAGACCGGTGGGCCAAACCGGTGGGCCAAATGGGCACCAGCCTGAGAGGGCAGGACCCTCGGGCCCAATGGTGGGCCCAATTGGTGGGCCGACCGACGGGCCACCCTGCCTGCCAGTCTTAGCAGGACCCTTGGGCCCAACCGATGGGTCAAATCGGTGGGCTGACCGATGGGCTGACCTACCCGTCGGTCATGACCGGTGGGTCTGACTGGTGGGCTGTCCGACCCACCCGAGAGGCTCCGAACGTGATTTTTACGTCCGATTGGACCCAAAACAGACACCTTCGTTTAGGATTCTATACATGATCTTGTCATTGGATCATGTTAATCTTGATCCCAAAGTGGTGAAATACTAACCCCGCCACTCATGATAGGTTCACCAAATTCACGCTTTCGACCGGATCTCACCCGCATCAAAAGCGTGAGTCCTTGTACACAGTGTAAGTGGAAGAGGACATTTGGCCTTGTTTCAAGGCATTGTTTGGCATTCATTTAATTGTATCTAGTCTAGCCATGTCATCATGAAAATGCTATTTAAAATTTGTCATCCTCACATTGTTATGCATGGGTGTTGTGTTTATTTTCTAAATGCCAAGTGAGGATATGCTTATGTGATGAATGTTGACATCATTATGCATGATGCATAAATAGACTAGATTCCGTAGTCGGCTTGAAAACGAGTGCATTGGTGGCCCGTGGTATGGGACGCGGTGGCACTATACAATTGTACTATTGTCATATAGGAGCATGCAGTTTAGGATTATCATCTTCCCGTGCTACGACCCTTCCCAACAGGGGTTAAGGTGTTGGGTTGCCATTTGGAGGGAAGCAGTGGTCGCGGTTGTCGGGTCACTGTGGCGGTTAGACATTATGCCCGGTTGGTCATTAGGACAGTCGGCAACCCCGGTCGTATATTCAAGAGGGCCAATCGTACTACTTTTAAATTACTGGAGTCAGCACCTTTAATTTCTGTCATTTATTTTATGTTGAGAGCCGATGGTCGGCATGTTTTACTTTTCTGAGTACTCACTGTGGGCCTTCTCCGACAGCCCTATAGGCGTATCGTGGGATGGAGCTCGCTCGTACTTGGAGTATACGCGCACTGTGGTTGTAGTAGCACTAAACCAAAGACTTAGTAATGTTGCTTAGGTGGATGTGATTAAAATGTATTGCATAGCATATAGTGCATATGGTTGTGAATTGTTGTGTGGATCTGGTGGTCCATCTTTCCACTCATCGAGCTAGTGAGCTCATCCCACGGTGCACCTCTTTAGATGATTTTGCGTGTCATCAACCGATGAGCACGGGTGGGTCCCATAGTTGAGTTCCTCAAGAGGACGTGGGTCCCTCGAGGAGTTAGAGCAAGGCACGGATTACTCATGCGAGGGTCAGGCGGGACCGCAGCTCGACATCGAGTGAGCTCCACTTTTGATGCCGTGTGAACTCTCCCTTTTTGATGCCGAAATGGGCTCAACTTTGATACCGAAATGAGCTCTAACCTTGAAAATCGAAATGAGCAGACACTCGATTTTTTATGATTCCTTTTGAGTACTTGATATGTAAATTGTATTCTTTTTGTGTAAATATCATGCCTACGGGCCCACATGTACTTAACTATTGTATTACAATTTGGGTATCAAGTATTATGGGAATATTCACAGGTAAACCAAGTCTTCCGCTGAACTGATGAGCACTTTCTTAGTTGTGTGTATGCTGTGGTGGAATATCGACGATGATTTCGCAGTTTGGGTTAACTGGTGTAACCGCCCCGCCTGCTCGTGAACGGGTGTGACATGAGGCTCGATCAGGTACACACGGGTCTTAGCCAACTGCACGCATGGCTTGGTGGGTGCATGGGGCTCGGTACACGCGGGCTTGGCTGTGCTCGCAGGCTTAGTCGTGTGCATGGGGCTTGGTTGGGTGCACGAGGCTTCACCGTATGCATACGGCTTGGCTAGCGTGTGGTTGGCTGTGTGCAGCGGGGCTTGGTCGAGTGCATGTGGCTTGCATGGACGGGCTTGGCAAGACATGGGGCTCACATGTGGGGCTTGGGCACTCAAGGCAAGGCATGCGTGCTCGATGGGTGGGGTTTGGGCACTCAAGGCAAGGCATGGGTGCTCGATGGGCAGGTTTAGGCACTTAAAGTGCGATTTTCAATAATGATTGTGGGAGATCCGATGATCTGATTTTGATGTACCATATATTGTTTGAATCATAATTCTGAGTACTATACATCTGTGCAGTCACTTTCATCGGGTTCTGTTGTATATGAAATGTCATAATTGGACCCTTCTTTTCTCTAGCGTGAGTTTTATGGGAATTTTGGGTGAGTATGGAATGCTTTGGGAATAGTTACATCAATCGTTATCATCTCTATCGATAGAAAGCTAAAGGTCATGTCCAAGATCCATATGTCATCATAGCTGTGGAGGTGAAAAATTGGTTGTCTCAGCTTGATGATAGGGAGTGAGTAGGGGTTGATGCCCCTAGTCCACTCAATGTCATAAGTAGGAGGTTCATACAAATGTCTTAACCAAAACATCCCTATTAATAGATTCTCTACCAATAAAGTCATGCTTTCCTTACTCTTACCCCACGAGGTGACCTTCCTCCTAGTTTCCTCAGGTCTTTTAGATAATTCAACATTTTATGGGGCTTGGATAGAAATCAGCCCGGATCGCATATGCCAAATCATCTACATTTCATTTCTAAGAGGAAGGAAACCTTTTATCCAAAACCCACTTAGGAAAGCATTTCTTTATGATTAGAATATATCATAGAAAAATTCCTTTTCAAGACCGCAAACAAATTCTACAGATCAGTTTATGGCATTCCTAACGTTCTCCATCTATTTCCTACATGATGCGAGTATGCAGTGGATGCAATATGATCCACAAGGCTTCCTTGACAGGATCTATATATGCAAGGTACATGATCCTTTTGATATACTCATGGGTACGAGATCAAGGGGGTGACTTCCTTATCCATTACTCGTGACTACACACGAGGTTAAGCAACTCATGGGGTGGTGGAATCATGAGTGATTGTGTGCAAAAGTTTAATGCAGAAATATCATTATTCAATCTCAGAACATCATAAAGTGCATAGACCTCCCCGAGGGTGCTGGCATAAATACGAAGATCCTTTCCGTTTAACAATACCCCACACCCTTGTATAGGAAGTGGCTACCATTTTCCCTCAGAGTACTCTCCATGACATGCATTAACCTCCCTGAGGGTGGGGGCATGATAGGGAGTCCCTCGCCAAATGATTTCACTTCAAGCATGATGCATGATGTGGTTCGCAAATACAATTACAAACATAGGGTTAGCCAAACATGTTTTCAAATGAATGTGGTGGTAGAAAATGTTCTTGCATTTAATGGTAGTATCTAGTGTCGGAAGCTTGAAAAATCCCTAGTGGAGTTGCCACGCTTAGGTAGTGCCCGAAGATGATCTCTCTCTCCTTGGGGGTGGGGGGAAAGGACTTGCATCCCATCCTCTCCTCTCTTCTCTTTCATGGGAGGGGTGGTGGTGTGTGCTTACCCTACGGGCCCTGCACCACCGTAATCCCGCTTGGAGATACATGGAGGTCTATTTTGCAAGTGTAAAGTTTGTCATTCGAAATGGGGATTAGGATCATGAAAAAGGGGTTTGGAGTTACTACCTAGGATTATGGGCCTAGGACCCGGGGGTGGGCCCAATTCTTGAGAAAAGGGCCCAAAAGTTGGTTTGGTCCAGAGATTTAGGGTAAGTGTCGGGTTATAGAATTGGGAAGGTGTTAGGCACCCAATCTACCCAGTTCAACCAGTCTTCCTACTAGATGCTTAAGAATGAACATTTTCCATAATTATTCATATCCCGCATGCATGGCTAAGTTGTCATACATATATACATTAACTGAATTTAAATAACTATGTACACTAAAACAATGTCTATATAAAGTCTACATGATGATAATTCTGTTGAGAAATTATACCTGAGCTTGACCCCTGTTTCGGGTCAAAAGGGGTGGAACCCCTGATTAATGCTAGTACGAACTTCCTTACAGATTCTCCCGGCTCAGGGCAAGATAGTCTTGACCTCCAACTTCCTTGCTTGAGAGATGCTGACTGTGATAATATTCAGATAGAGTTCTAGCTAGGAATGGTTACTTTCGATTTTGAATTCGGATAGATCTTCGTCTAGGGAAGGCTATTTCTAAGCTTAGGCTGAGGTGGTATTCAGACAGAGCTTCCACTAGGGATGGGCTATTTCTAGGTTTTGGCTAAGATGGCACTCAGACAGAGCTTCTGTTGGGGATAGGCTATAGGAGGGTTAGGTTGAGGTGGCACTTGGACGTAGCTTCAGGGGATAGGCTATGGGAGGGCTAGGCTGAGGAGACACTGCATGCAGCTTCACTAGGAATGGGCTGAAACCTAAATGATTAAAGAACTCAAGGTCCAAGAACACTTCAAGATTCAAGGAATCTTATGAAAATCTCTTCGTAGACTGGAAGAACCTCAAAAAGTGGTGGTGGGAGACTAAGGAGAATCTTTTCCTACACAAAAATCTCACTGAAAATGGCAAAGGATTGAAGAGTTTCGAAGGCCTGAAGAACACTTCGGATCTTATGAAGATCTCTCTGAAGACTTGAAAAACTTCAAGGGGGTAAAGGGAGGAGAGAGGGTAGAGCTTCTCTCACTAAGCAACTTGGGCTCTTGTGGTGTTGTGGTGTGAAAAACCAAAGGGAGGGGGGTATTTATAAGATTCTTGAACCAATGGGGAGAAAAAGGGAATTCTCTTGGCCAATAGGAGAAGAAGTGATTTTTCTAAGCCACTGGGAAGAAAATATGAAAATTTGGACCAATAAGAGGGAGGGGGATTTTCTTCGACTAATAGGGAAAAAGTGAAATTTTTTGGGCCAATAAGGTAAAAATATTCTTTTTTTGGGCCAGTGGGAGGTTGCGGTGTAGGGTATGTTAGCAGGGTATTGTATATGCACAAGTGGGTGAAGAGTTCTCTCTTCACCCATCGGGTCAGTTGAACACAAATCCTGACCATTGACGGCAGCACACAAGGCTGGGTTGAGGTGCACGGGGCATGACAGGTATAGGTGCATAGGGCTAGCGGGCAATGTGCATGGGTGTGCAGGCAGTGGTGCATCGGTGTGCGGACAAAGGGCACCAGGAATCTGCCAGGGCGCATAGGCTTGCACGCGGTGGCACCAGGCATGCATGCGGGGGTGCATAGGCATGCACGCGGGGATGCCAGGCATGCACGTGGGGGTTTATAGGCATGCCCGCAGGGGTGCACAGGCATGCATACGGGGGCGCCAGACATGCATACGGGGGTGCCAAGCATGCACGCAGGGGTGCCAGGCATGCATGCGGGGGCACCAGGTATGCACGCAGGGGTGTAGGCGAGGCAGGTGCATGCGTCATGCGCACAGAAAAATATGATTTTCCAGGGAAGACTGCAAAAGATCCGATAGTTTGATTTTGATGTACCATATATCATTGGAATCATATTTCTGAGTACTATCCATCCATACGGTCATAATTATCGGATTTCTTCATATATAAAAATTCAAAATTGGACCGTCTTTTCTCCCACACGGGGTTTCTGGGGTTTTTCAGGTAAGGGATGTTTCTGGGTTTCCTTAATCAATCATCATCTCTGTCGATCGAAAGTAAGAAGTCACGCCCAAGATCCATAATTCATCATAACTGGAGGAGGGTGACAAAATTAGGTGTTTACAACACGATGAGCTCAACTTTCTTGATGAAAGGCATATGAAGGCCATGGATAATCTGAAGAAATATCAACTAAGAATGGCCAGGGCTTTCAAACAAAAATGTGAAGCCCCATCACAAAGAGGAGGGTGAACTTGTTCTTCGAGAGCAAAGAGCCCCAATTCATAACCCAAGAGGGAAATTCAGGCTCAACTAGAGTGGCCCATTCACAGTCAAAGAGATTCTACCAGGCAAGGCGGTGAAACTCATAGACCACAACGGCAAAAAAATGCCCAGACTACGTCAGACCTGATTTCTGGCAAGGGATACGTAGGCAACTTGACATGTGCAAGTGCAGTCTCAACTAGATCAAGGCAATAAATTGGTTCCTAGATTAATAATCAAGGTATCTAAAAGATCATCATAGCTTGTGTCCCCAAGAATCGCTATTTGGCATGCAACGCCATTGGACATCCGTCATCCATCTATGGTCCTCCAGATTCTTATCTAGAATTCCATCTCTCGAAAATCACCACTTGGCACTAGCATGTCAAGGCCAGTTCATTCCCCATCCTGGATTAGTCAAAATCAAAAGAAAAGAAAAGTCTGTTTGATACAACAGTGGAGAAGATTTGGTTGTGCCATTAGCTAATGAGTGATACTTGGTAAATCATCGTCTTCCCTTTTGTTTGTGATGGTTGCAGGAAAAGTCATGGACTCTTTGGATGAGGCGTTGAGAAAATGGACCTTGGACATAAACATGAGGGCACCAGGACTAATAGAATCTATGAATATGTCGATGCTTGGTCAGATTGGGTGCATAAAGCTACATCACCATGTACTCCAACAAGTACCTCAACACTGGGGCACCAATCTTCATGTCTTTCAATTTGGATTAGATGAGATCTATCCAACTCTTGATGAATTCCGAGTTTATTTTTTATCTCCACCGAAGAGCAAGTTGATTCAACCATCTTTGAAGAAAGATCACTCAAAAGAGATTCAGAACTTTTACGGATGGGAAAAGGAGGAAATGAAACAATTCATCAGATATGGAATGATTGATATTCTGA
Source organism: Macadamia tetraphylla (assembly GCA_022985045.1). Classification (NCBI taxonomy): domain Eukaryota; kingdom Viridiplantae; phylum Streptophyta; class Magnoliopsida; order Proteales; family Proteaceae; genus Macadamia; species Macadamia tetraphylla. Next base: position 84 of record JAJSZK010000403.1, on the reverse strand, counting down.
AGGTAGCCGTGATCTTCACCAATACGCACCATGGGGGAATCCATCAGCAAAGGTCACAGGATGCTTATCTACTATGCATGATAG
>JAJSZK010000402.1:0-14834 GCA_022985045.1 Macadamia tetraphylla | reverse complement strand
GATATTTTGACCAAATCGTTAAATTAATGAAATGAATTAATCCGAATAATTCCTGAATCCGAATTTAATAAATCACATTCATATTTAAGAAAATATAACGACAATTGCCTAGTGCAGTTGATGAGTTATGGTGGACAAAAAGCCTACGCTTATTAAGAGATCTCCTGGCTAATATTTACTTCACCTCCCTACCTATCAACAAAATATGTCTTGAAACTCAAGTCATTTTCTAAATCATTCAACCAACAACAACCATAACAACTAAGCCTTTTCCTAAGTAAATCCTAAATCATTAAACCAATTTCACCTCACTTTTTTTTTTCCCACAAGGGTGTTTCAGGTTTCGACCCACTAGTTCACCCATATAGTATCAGAACCACATTTGTATCAATACCATAGGAGATTACCTTATCCAAAAATCAGGTTTGGTTTTATAATTTTTAACAATGTCATTGATGTTCGAAGTAGTACATTTGGCAGAAGTTTTACAACAACTCAAGAATTATCCCAAGCATCCTTGGTTTAAAGGGTTCCATAAATTAGAAGAAGCACTAGATTACGTCGTAATCTTGGTCCAAATTTTATATAGCACCACTTAGATTCCAAAGATTCAAGGTCGTAGATATAACAAGTTTTAAAGAAGTATTAATTATGTGAACAATGTGATACAACAAGCTCCGAAATTTGCGTAATTACAAAAGAATGAGTTGCACTTAAAATGTAATTGCAGTTACCAAAGAAAGTGAACAGAAATATTATCATCAGTTAGCCTCCAAAGAAAATGAAGTCCAAGAATTACAAGAAGCCCTGAAGCTTATCCAGAAGAACTATGATGTCAGCAACACCGTCACCTCCAGCATATGAGAATCTTCTTGACAGAATTCAAAAAATGGAAGAATCACTAAAGAAAAAAGAAGAGTATGAAAAAGTCTTTTCAGAAATGATGAAAGCAAAAATCGAATCTACAAAAGCAAGAATGGAGCAGATATTTTCAAATTCTGTATAGTTTATATAGATGATATACTAGTATTTTCAAAAACTGAATCAGAACATATAGCACACTTACATAAAATATTTTCAGAATTTTATTAACATGGATTAGTAGTTTCTAAGAAAAAGATGGAAATAGGAAAAGAAGAAATCAAATTTTTAGGATTAGAAGTAGGATTAGGAAAAATAAAATTACAACCTCATATAGCAACAAAAATTTTGGAATTCCCTTCAGAATTAAAAACTACAAAAGAAATAAAAAGTTTTATAGGATTAGTAAACCAAGCAAGAGATTTTATTCCAAATCTAGGAAAGATAATAGGACCATTATATGCCAAAACAAACCCTAAAGGAGAAAAAAAGTTTAATACACAAGATAGAATATTAATAGAAAAAATAAAGAATATTGTACAGAATATACCACCTTTAAGATATCCATATGAAAATGAATATAAAATAGTTGAAACAGATGGATCGATAGAAGGATGGGGAGCAATTTTAAAAGCAAGACCTACAGAATATAGTAGTAAAACTGAAGAACAGATTTGTAGATATGCCTCTGGAGTACATAAAAGAAAAAATTAAGTCCAATTGACTGTGAGATATAAGCAGTAATAGCAGGATTACAAGCTTTTGATTTTTTCTTAGTTTTAAGAAGTTTTATATTAAGAATAGATTGTGAAGCTATAGTAAAATTTTATAAAAACCTTAATGAAAAGAAAGTTAGTACAAGAAGATGGTTGGTATTTAGAGAATTAATCTTAGGAAAAGGATATAAAATTAAAATAGAACATATTAAAGGTAATGATAATTATATAGCAGATTACTTATCCCGTGAATATTTACCCAAGCAACTAATTTAATTTGTATGTCTTACAGAAATAAAAAAAGACAGGAATCAGATTTTGAAAACTTAAAAGAAGATTTTGATAAGTTGCCAAGCTTAGCAGAAGTTTATAAGAGATATAAACAGAAGATGGCTCAAGACAAAGGTAAAAAACCTTGGTCTCCACCACCAACACCAGAAAGGAGCCCCTCTCCTGATACAACAAGAAAGTCAACAGAAATGATGCAACAAGTCTTTGGTAATATTGAGATAAAATGAGGATATAAAAAAGCCCCAGAACATGGGATTCAGTATGGAAGAAGTTTTAAAGTCTATAGATGAGCCCTTTGGGTTCGTGACGTATAAAATAGGCATCAAGAACAAAGTTATTTTAGATAATCTGTGGGTATCATATAATAAGATCTTAAAAGATCCATATAATAAGCAAAGAAGAGAGCATTTTATGACCAGCATTAATTGCTGTAGTTATCAATTTGCTAAGATAAAAGAAGCCAGAAAAGATTTCAAATTAGGGGTGGTGCAAGTAATTTTTCTTTTATAAATGATTGTATGTGTAATATCAACCAATTAGCATATATACTTAAGATATAGAAGAGTAAAAAAGATGTGGTTCAAATTAAAGTAGTTCAAGTATGCACTGTAATCAAAACCTGATCAATGTTCTCATTTAGCCCACAGCTCAACTCATTCCATGATCTATGCAAAACAAGGAAAAATACTTTAAACAAAACAAAACAAAACATCCACAAAAGCATAACAATAATTACATCACCATAATTCAACTAAATCAATTAAACTATCTAGGGGTTGACTGATTGAGTAACTTGAGTCTTATTCAATAAAACTAGCACTTCAAAATAACAAATTTCCAGCGATGCAATCATCTACATTAGAAGCAGTAAGAAAGTAAAGGAAAGTTCTCGTTGTAGTAACCTAAGGGAGCAAACAGCAAATTTACATGCACTAAATTTCAAATTGGCCCACAATAAGTCACAAGTATTCTTCAACAAACTCACCCACTCCATGGAAAATTTAAAGCTCAACATAATCAAAACTAGAACATAATAACAACATCAGTTTTGCTTAGCAAAGAACAAGCGAGAACCCAATAACAATAATCTAAAAAACCTCCCACTCTCATAGTCTCACCCCACAATTAAAATGAAAATCAAAGGGGATTGAGAGAGAGAGAGAGAGAGAGAGAGAGAGAGAGAGGCTACATACACAGCATACTTGCTCGTTGGGGCTTGCAGCTGTGGCCAACCCATCGGAGGTGCTAGAGCCTTGGAGGATGTAGGAGCAGATGGTCTCTCCATCTCAATGGCTTTTGAGACTCCGCCTCTTAATCTCTGAAACTTTCACCCGAGCCCTTGACTTAGTAGATGGAAGATGGGAAGAAAAACCGAAGAATTTGATTTGGATTTGGAAACCCTATTTCCAATCATAAAAGGGATTTTTTTAATAGTAAAAGTGTTTTTTAAATTATCCAAATTATATGTTTATAATTCAGTTCACATGGATTATTCATGATTTTTCGAAGCATTTGAAATATCCACGATTTTTTTGATTTATTTTAGTCAAATTCGAACATAATTATTCATATTATTCTCCAATAATTCGCATAATTAAATAACTAGGCACCAAAGGGGGACCATCGACCGGTGGTACTTAATGAACCCATAATCCATAAATTATATAAGGATCTTTTAAAATTTAGATGGACTTTTCCTACGATTAATTAACAACCTAAATTTACCTAATTGTCTAGGTCAGAAATCAAGACTCACGGTGAGGCTAAGTGGTGAAGTGATTTTGATCGATACATTTATTTTTACTAAAAAAGGTGAGCGGGTGATTATTTAATTTATGGAATGCTTTTATCTTCAATTATGTCTATATGAGCATGATTCTTTGCTTCTTTATGTAAATGGTACATAGCTATATTTGTTGGGAAACATATCCACACTCCTTACTATGTTTTGGTGTTAACAAACAAACATACGTCTTTAACTTGGTTTGATAAAATGTGATTAGCTTGAAGAAAGTGTAATTAGTTTGAAGAAACACTTAGATGGTCGAATCAAGACATCAAGGTTTGAACTTATGCAGACATGACCTTGAAGCTTAAAGGCATTCAAGACCCAAGATAATAAAGACATTCAAGACCGAAGATAATAACATCAAGACCCATAATGATGAAGATATCAAGACCCAAGATGAAGACCATAGGATAGAGAATATATTTTATAATTTGTACACACATTGCATACGCACGCACCTCATGCATCATACTTGAATGACCTTAGGTGGTAGAGTGCAATATGCTCTAGTAAAACTCTGTGAAAACAACTTAACCTGATTCAAGGGTATTTTGAAAAATCTTAAAATCGGTATAAGGAGATGAAACCTTCATTGAAGTTGTAGGAAATTGAGTCACAATTCCAACGCAACTAATCTTAGGTCAATCTGAGGTCAGACTGAAAAGTTAAGGTCAAAACACTAATGACTAGTCAAGATGAAAAAGATTCGTCAAAACAAACTGTATGTTGGCGGTCGACCGGCTGGAAGCCCCGGTTGACCGAAACTATCTGAGACCATAGCTGGTCGACCGGTAAAAAGTCCTAGTCGACCGGTGCCTCCCTGGAAAAGCTCCAACGGCTAGTTTTTTATCTCAAAGGCACTTTTCGATCGACTGGCTACCGATGGAGATCGACCGGTGGTCCCAAAATACAACCGTTAGAGCCTGATTTCCTACCTAAAATGCTTCACTAAGCTCACCTATAAATACCCAAACCTCTCTTAATTAAATATGAATTAAGAAAGAGCATTGTGAGCATTATTGTAAGCATTCAAGAGTCATTAAGATTATTCTATCCAACTTGAGTTGTTCGATTACTCTAATCCCAACAAAAGGCTCAAGTCTCAATCAAGTCCTCCACTCTTTCCTGTGCAAGTCAAAGCCATAAGAGAGGACTTTACAAAAGGTGCATCATTCATCTCTCATTCTTATCATTTGTACCACACTTGAGGTATTCCTCTTATTCCACTACTTCTTATTTATTTCTGTTTTTACAATTCTAGATTATACTTAGGATTGTAAGGATTCTCTTATCCTAAAAAGAGGAACGTGTCTCTCTACCTCCAAAAGAGATTGTAAAAGTGCCTCTTTATTTGTAAAAGAGATTTGTAAGGATACTCTTATCCATGAAAAAGATTGTAAAGATTTTCTTCCCTACCTACTGTACTGAAAGGGAGAACTAATGGAATACCTTACAAGGGGATTCTTATAGGGAATGGACTAGACTCGGATTGAGTCGAGCCACTATAAATCTTATGTTGTGTGATTGTGCCTATTTTATTTATTCCGCATCGTTTTTAACTTGCAATCACACTTGGGACCTATACATCGAAAAGAGTTAATTTCCACTAGTATAACCTATTCACTCCCCTCTAGGTTATTTCAATTGGTATCAGAGCGGGAGCTCAATTTATTTAAGACTATATCGTCTTAAAAGTGAGTCAAAGACTATGGCCACACTCCAAGGACCACCGTAAGGCATGAACGCCTCGAGACCCCTTACTTTAATGGAGAGAACTTTTCCTTCCGAAGTGCAGATTCAAAAACTTTGTGTGTGGTCACAACATTCTTGTATGGAGAGCCATAGAGAATGGACCATACACCATCACCAAAATAGTTGATGGAAAGACAATATCGAAAGATGAAAGGGAATGGACAGTGAAGACATCATTCTCATCCAAGACAACTTTCGGCAATCATGTTCCTTCAAGGTGCCCTCAACGTAACAAGAGTTCAACCGAGTCATAGCATGTGACACAGCTAAAGAGATTTGGGATATGCTTCTTGTCACATATGAAGGTACAACAGAGGTAAATGAAAGAAAGGTAGACCAACTCGTTTTTGATTACGAATCCTTCTTTATGTAAGAAAATGAGTCAATAACTTCAATGTTTACAAGATTTACGACATCTGTGAATAGCCTCAAAAGTTTAGGCAAAACTTATACTAACGCTGAAAAAGTCAGGAAAATCTTAAGAGCCTTGCCTGCAGCTTGGAGACCCAAGAAAACAACAATAGAAGAAGCCAAAGACTTGACGAAAATCTCTTTGGACTACTTGCTTGGATCTCTACAAACTCATGAAGTAGAGTTGAACGCCGACAAACCAAATCCTGAGAACAAAAAGAGAACCATAGCTCTAAAGTCAACTCAAACTATCGAAGAAGTAAGCGATGATGAAGAAGATGAAGAATTCGATATGGAAAAAGAAATTTCACTCATCACGAGGAAGTTCAACAAGTTTCTCAAAAAGAAAGGAAGATTTCAACACAAGAACAAATCCTACGGAGACAAATCCTATGGGGAAAAAAGGTAAATCTAAAATTAAACCTAAGGAAATCTCTTTTAAAGATATAGTCTGTTTTGAGTGCAGAAAGCCTGGACACTTCAGAACCGAATGCCCACATAAACCAAAGAAGAAGGCTTATGCAACCACATGAGACTCAAGTGATGAAGAGGAAAAAAGTGAATTTGGAGAAGAAGTCACCAACCTCGCTTTGTTGACCATTAGAGATGAAGAACAAGATTTATGTCAAACTCAACCTGCAATCTTAATAAGGGACTCTAATGAGGAGCTTCAAGAAGCCTTCGAGGCCTTGTATGAAGAAAATATCAAATTAGAGTATGATAAGAATGAACTTGAAAAAGAGGTTGACACACTAAATAAAAGAGTGGATGCACAAACTTCAAAGGTGAGTGAACTGGAGGAAGAAAACTTCAAGTTGAACTCCACCCTCTGCACCTTCACCCAAGGGCAAAGGAACCTTAACAATCTTCTTGGATCTCAAAGGAAAGGTCCAAATGAAAGAGAAGGACTGGGTTACAATGGACAAAATCCATCTAGAAGTGAGAATCCAAGAAGGGGTGACCAAAGAAACCAACCATCCACCTCTTACATTGAATGTAGTTTTTATAAAAAGACAGGACATTCCATAAACTAGTGTCACTTTAAGAAAAAGAAGAAACCCAATTCTCAAACTGAGAGACCAAGAGTTAGCCATGCCTACTATTACACTCCCCTAAAAAGGTAATATATGTCTCAATATGACTCTAGGCCTATGCCTAGGTATAGAAAAACCCAACCTCAAAGAGAATACTCTATTGAGAGGCCCCAAAGACAATACCAAGGGTATGAAAACTACCCTCGGGAGACTTATAGACCACAAGGGAAATGCCAAGATCAAGGATCCTATAGATTTCAAAAATATTATACTCCTCAAAGATCAAATGGACCTTATGAACATCAAAGGACCCGAAGAAACCCAAAGTCATCCCAAAGGCGTAACCAAAGGCCTAAAAAGTACAAAACCATTTGTGTTCCAAGAGGAAAGTTTGACACTAACAATAATGGACCCATGAGATTATGAGGACCAATGTATGATTAAATTTTGTTATAGGTTTGCTTGAAGAATAAGGTGGAAGCTGAATGGGTCATCGATAGTGGATGCTCCAAACATATGACATCCAACAAGAACCTATTCTCAAGCTTACGAGACTACGATGGAGGATGGGTCTCTTTGGAGATGATAGCAAAAGAAAAATTACGGTATTGGAAAATAAGACTTGGAGATATTTCAATCTCAAATGTTTACTTTGTGAAAAATCTGAATTATAATCTCCTAAGTGTGAGTCGCTTATGTAGCAATAGATACAAAGTAGAATTTAATGTCTCCCATTGTTGGATTAAAGATGCAAATGATAATTCAATACTAAAAGGGTCTAGGAAAACAATATCTATGTTTGTATAAACAGCAAGAGGAATAGACTATGATGAAACCTATGCACCAAGAGAAGGTTAGAGTCCATTAGAATGCTACTAGCTTTTGCATGCCATAAGGACTTTAAACTATATCAAATGGATGTCAAAAGTGCCTTCTTGAATGGATACATTCAAGAAGAGGTATTTGTAGCTCAACCCCCTAGTTTTGAAGACCGTAAGTTTCCAAACCATGTCTATAAACTTGAGAAAGCCTCAGATGGCCTCAAACAAGCCCCTAGAGCTTGGTATGAGAGATTAAGTACTTTCTTGATAGAAAGTGGCTTCTCAAGGGGAGGATTGACACAACACTATTCGTGAAGAACTTGAAGAATGACATACCATTGTTCAAATCTATGTAGATGATATCGCCTTTGGCTCAACCAACGAGAAAATGTGTATTGATTTTAGTAGCAAGATGAGTAATGAATTTGAAATGAGTATGATGGAGAGTTAAATTCTTCCTTGGATTTCAAATAAAAAAACTAATAATGGAATTTTCATAAACCAAAGCAAGTACATTAAGGACTCATAAAGAAATTTGACATTAACAATAAAAATCTTTAGACACTCGATGAGCTCATCCTTGAAACTAACCAAGGATGAGGATGGCACTTGAGGATGTAACTAGATATAGAGGAATGATTGGGAACCTTCTATATCTAACGGTAAGTAGACCCGACATCATGTACAGGTATGTGCATGTGCTCGGGCCAAGTGATCCTAAGAAATCTCACCTCACAATTGTAAAAGAATTTTAAATATTTGAAAAGCACATGTGATGTTGGGTTATGGTACCCCAAAACCAACCCTTGACTTGGTCACTTTTCGATGTCGATTTTACAGTGCCTATATCGACATAAAAGTACCAATGGTACCTATCACTTTCTGCTTTTGCCTTGTATCTTGGTTTAGCAAGAAACAAAACTCGCTGTTTCATCTACCACTCAAGCTAATATGTTACAGCTGTAGATGTTGTGCCCAAATCCTTTGATGAAGCAAACTCTCCAAGATCTTGGAGTGAGTTTTGAATCTTGCCCAATCATGTGCGATAACACCAGTGCTATAAACTTGAGTAAAAATCCCATTTTACACTCAAGGGCAAATCACATTGATATTCGACACCACTTTCTACGAGACACCATTCAAAATAGCGATGTTTCTCTAGAATACATTAAAACTGAGAAACAACCTGTAGATATATTCACTAAACCACTAGGTGAAGAGCATTTTAGCTTCCTAAGGAAGGAGCTTGGCATTTGCAACCCATTTGGTTGAATGAATAAACATTCTTTCATGCATATTTATTCCAAAAGCCTAGACTTGAAAAACCCTTTCAAAATTCACAATTTTCTAGGTTTTCAGGAAATTTTGGAGTATTCCGGCTGATGGCCTCAAATCTTTCGGTCGACCGCCTCTGACCGAAAGGATTACCGGTTGACCTCCATAATCTACCGGTTGACCGGCGCCACCAAAAAATAGATTCCGAACTTCTTTAAAATCGATTTTTTGAACCACTGTGTCTCATTTTAAAAACCCCTTTTGGCCTAAAGCCCTATTTCGACTATTCTTCTCCCAAAACCCTAGCTTAGAACCCATTTCTAACCTAGATCTCTCAAGATCCTCTCCCTTCCCTCTCAAAAACCCTTGCATCTCTTCTCTTCTTACGCCCTTAATCATCATGGACTATCACCGCCCCCACAGAGCCAAGAAGACAATAGCTCAGAAGGGAAAAAGGAAGGCCTCTAACAAAGATACCTGGTTCTCCTCCTCCAGTGCTCAAGAATCATGGGATCTTTACATCTCTCGACACATAGAGCAAGGTAGAACCATCAATTCTGACTCTTTGTCCAGGTATGACATCAAAGATCTATTTGATGCTTTGGGATGGGGCAACATTCTCAAACTAGAGTTCAACTATTATCCCCACCTTGTCAAAATGTTCTTTTGCAACCTTACTTTCTCTGGTGAAGGTGATAACCTTCTAGTCCATTCCTATGTTAAGGGAGTTCCTATAGATATAGACATTCTAATATTAGGAGAAATCCTAGAGATCTCTGTGGCAGGGGAACTCAAATACTACCAACCTAAGACATATATAGAACAATTCATGGATTTTGACTGTGTGTACTCTAGCATCATGAAGGAATATGCTAATACTCACAAGATTAAGGCTAAGGAACTCACCGATAGAGGGAGGATTGTAAATCTCATCATCTCCTACAACATCCTACCAAAGAGTGGTCATAAAGATGAAGTCTTCCCATTTCATACTTATCTCACCTACTGTGTTTGCAAGACTGTGAGCATCAAACTTCCTTATATTCTGATCAAAACCATGATTATCTATGGTGATAGGCTTCAAAAGGGAAATCTTCCCTATGGAAGGATGATTTGCCAAATCCTGGACCACTTTCATGTGGATTTTTTTGGTGAATCATTTGAACCTTTTCCTCAAGAGATCAATCTTTCCACTATTCGCAAGATGCACCTTCTTCCCAAGTAGACCACTGGCTCCAAAAAGACTGATGCTGGACCTAGCCAGCCATAGCAACAAGGAAGTGATGATACGTCAGCCTATGCGACCGTTGTCATCTTCAGAAGGTTGGGAACATCATCCTTGCCCAATTGGTGAAGATGGAAAGAAAGCAGAATGAGATTCTCAAGGTCCTACGCAAAGACGAGGAAGATGAAGATGACGGAGAAGAAGAAGAAGAGGAGGACACAAAGGATGAGGAAGCAGAGGATTAGGAGTCCTTACTCCTTTTATATAATTTTACTAAACTCTTACTCTGTTTTTATCTTGTGAAACTTAGTCCTTGTTTTAGTCTTTTATGTTACTTTTTGTTGAAATACTCTGAGATACAAAGTTGGACCTATGGTAATTTTCTGTGTTATGTTAGTTTAATTTTTCTTTGGCACATACTCAGGGGGAGCATTTTAATAACTTGTGTAGTTTTGATTCCCTTTTTGTTGTTGACAAAACGGGGAGAAACATATATAAACATCTATCTTTATATTATCTATCTTTGCTGAAATGACAAGTATCTATCACTGAATTAAAATATCTTATTAAACTTTGCACTGTGCTACTGTCATTTCTTGTATTTGGTTATATTGCATGTGTTTGTTTATCATCACCAAAAAGGGGGAGAATGTTGGGAAACATGTCCACACTCCTTGCTATGTTTTGGTGTTAACAAACAAACATACATCTTTAACTTGGTTTGATAAAATGTGATTAGCTTGAAGAAAGTGTAATTAGTTTGAAGAAACACTTAGAAGGTCAAATCAAGACATCAAGGCTTGAACTGATGCAGACATGACCTTGAAGCTTAAAGACATTCAAGACCCAAGATAATAAAGACATTCAAGACCGAAGATGAAGGCATCAAGACCCATAATGATGAAGATATTAAGACCCAAGATGAAGACCATAGGATAGAGAATATATTTTGTAATTTGTACACACATTGCATACGCACGCTCCTCATGCATCATACTAGAATGACCTTAGGTGGTAGAGTGCAATATGCTCTAGTAAAACTCTGTGAAAAAAGATTAACCTAACTCAAGGGTATAAGGAGATAAAACCCTCATGGAAGTTGTAGGAAATTGAGTCTCGATTCCAACGCAACTGATCTCAGGTCAATTTGAGGTCGGATCAAAAAGTTATGGTCAAAACACTAACGACTGGTTAGTATGACAGCATTCTAACAAATCTTATATTATGCGCCGACGGCGAAGCCTCAATGACTAGAACTATCAGAGACCATAGCCGGTCGATGGGTAGAAATTCCCGATCGATTGATGCCTCCCTGGAAAAGCTCCAACGGCTAGCTTTTGACCTCAAAGGCTCTTTCTAGTTGACGCACCGATGGCTCACCATAAGGGTCCGATCATCGACCGTTATTGCCTGATTTCCTGCCTAAAATGCTTCACTAAGCTCACCTATAAATACCCAAACCACTCTTAATTAAATATGAATTAAGAAAGAGCATTAAGAGCATTATTGTAAGTATTCAAGAGTCATTAAGATTATTCTATCCAACTTGAGTTGTTCAATTACTTTAATCCCAACAAAAGGCTCAAGTCTCAATCAAGTCTTCCACTCTCTCTGGTGCAAGTCAAAGTCATAAGAGAGGACTTTACAAAAGGTGCATCATTCATCTCTCATTCTTATCATTTGCACCACACTTGAGGTATTCCTCTTATTCCACTACTTTATTTATTTATGTTTTACAATCCTAGACTGTACTTAGGATTGTAAGGATTCTATTATCCTAAAAAGAGGAAGGTGTCTTTCTACCTCCAAAAGAGATTATAAAGGCGCCTCTCTGCGTGTAAAAGAGATTTGTAAGGCTCATCAAACATACCACAATGGGTTATCCAACACCTCAACCCCTATTGGTAAGGGTGCATAGCATAGGTAGTGATACCTAAACACATATATACTACATGTCTTCATAATGATATAGTTAGTATGGATTACACGATACCGGAGAGACCTCAGCCACAAAGTGTAATGCATCTCCAAATACAGTCCCAGGTACACGATACCAGAGAGACCTTAGCCACAAAGTGTAACCCGAGACCGTTTACCTAATCTAGCATGCAAACAACAGTCGAGTATGGACTACGCAACACCGGAAAGAACTCGGCCACGAAGTGTATCAATTTCCAAATGTAGTCCCAGGGTACACAATACAAGTGAGACCTAGGCCACAAAGTGTAATCCATGACTACAACTAAATCTAATGCACATAATCAATGTATGAATGTAACATGCATACGGCAATCTCGGTACTGGTACCACATCGGCCATGTCGGATTTTGTCTCACACACACACACACCCATCCAAACACATGGAGATCACGGTATCGGTACCACCTCGGCCACACCGGATCCCGTCATACATTTCCATACAATTCATATCATGATCGTAAAATGATAATTTCAATTAAACATATAATTCTAAGCATGTGAGCAATTAAATAATTAATAAACATTTAAAAAAAAAATAAACACAGTCCATCCCTCACCTTGTTGATCTTTGTTTGGTTTAGGGTTCAAGTAAGGCCACCGATCAATCAAATAAATTTTCGACTTGGAGCACGTGCACATCACCTCTTAGACACAAATGGAATCGACATCAAGACGTGTCGAAACATCGAGGGACCCACAGTCACCCCCAAAGTGTACAGACATCGCTCCCAATGACAAAGAATGTCATGGGAAACAACCACCGTAAATGTGGCATTTCAACCAGAAATATCAGAGAGCACATAAGGCTCCATTTTCCCTTAAAATATGCCACCGAAAACAGACCCAGTGGATCTGGTGGGCTGTTTTCGGTGGAGATACAGGGGCAGTCCAACAATTTGGGGCTTTCTGGCTCGAGCCCGATTGCCAGGATTTGTTCCTTGAAGTTTATAGGGGATGTTCCTAGCATCATTCTAATCCAAGAAAATCCCAATTCCACTGCGCCATTTGGGAGATACATTGATCGAACGGTCAAAACCCTAGTTGGTCTTTTGGCATTACATGTTGCCGGAGCTCACCGGGCTTGGTTCGAGCTTGGCAACAACACTGGGAGGGTAGAACACTCATCCTACAACCTTAACATGGTGTGTACACCAAGATTCTATCCATACCTCGCTTTTTCTAGGTCAAAATGAAGAGAGAGAGTGGCATGGGAGGTTGTACTTAGCTCCGGCAACAAGGTAGCAGCCGGCACCAAGGTAGGCCTCCAACCCTCTTCTTCTTCCTTTCCTTCTTCCTTCCTCTCCTCTTTCTCTCCTCTCCTATGTTGGGCATAATGGAAATGAGGAAATGAATCCTCATTTCCAACTTATAACTTAAGTTGGGCCTTAAGGTCCATTTGGTTTGGACCCCTTTTGAACCATTCGGGTTAAAATGAGTTTCGGGGCATGAGGACCCGCACATTTAGGTCCATAAGGTGTTCACATCAAGAGGAAGGTGTGGAGGATGATTTGGGATCATCCAAAACCATTTACGATGCGAGTGACAGGACCCACGGGCATTGGAACCTCGACAGCAGCCTGTGGACCCATCAAAAATTGGCATCGGATTCATGCCCAGGCTACTTCTGATGGCTTGTTTCTGGTGGTCAAGGCTGTCTTGATAGCTTGTTGTCCCATGGTTGGTCTCACATAGGTGGTTGCCCTCGAACATGCCCTAGGCTTTTCGGTAGTTATGATGCGGCCGGAAATCAAGTGTGGGAGTTGGGTCACATAACACGGATCGAAGGTATGAATCCCCTCCAGTTAGATAGGCATGCACTGCTTGAACATGTGGGGTCATCTCTACCCCTTCGACAATGTGCAACGAGGAGCTAAAACCTATTCGTACTTTTGATCTCCAATCCGAGGCCTGTCACAACAGTTCAAATTAGATCGGATTAGGGCACGGGTGTAACATCCCCCCACCTTACAAGAATTTCGTCCTCAAAATTGAACGTACCTGGAAAATTAAACAATTCAGGATACTGCTTCATCATTTCATCTTCACACTCCCAGGATGCTTCTTGTTTGGGGTGGTTCATCTATTTCACCTTGACGAAGGAAACGGTGCGGTTGCAAAGAACATGGTCCTTCCAATCAACAATCTTCATCGGATACTCCATATAGGCAAAGTCCTCATCCAACTCACGAGGTATGTAAGTCAAGACGTGAGTCGAGTCAGAAATGTACTTCCTCAACATAGATATATAGAAGACATCATGTGTACCTTCCAACTCTGGTGGTAAGGCTATCCGGTAAGCTATTGTCTGATCCTCTCCAGTACATCATATGGTCATATAAACCTTGGACTAAGCTTTCCCTTCTTGTCGAACCGCATCACCCCTTTAATTGGGGAGATCCGTAAGAAGACCTTATCTCCAACACCAAAATCCAAATGTTTCCACCTAACATTTGCATAGCTTTTCTGCCTGGACTGAGCTTCCTTGATCCTTTCTCTGATCACATTCACCTTCTCACAGGTAGCCTGTATCAAGTCTGGACCCAAAATATGCCGCTCACCAACTTCATCCCAATAGAGTGGAGTTCGGCACTTCCTACCATACTATGCCTCGAATGGGGACATTCCGATGGTGGCCTGATAATTGTTGTTGTAGGAGAACTCAATAAGGGAAATGTGCTC
>JAJSZK010000401.1:0-11930 GCA_022985045.1 Macadamia tetraphylla | reverse complement strand
TCATAAATTGGGGCTTTTTTATTCTCAAGAACAAGTTCACCTCCTCTATGTAAAGGTTTCACATTCCCTTTAAAGGCCCTTGCCATTCTCAATTGATATTTTTTAGGTTATCCATGGTTTTCATATTTTCCAAGAAAGTTGAGCTCCCCATGTCTGCCTTCACCATTCTCCTTCGTAGCTAGCTATCCAAAAGTACCTTGAAAGGTGGTACTGTAATCTTTTGGTAGTAACCCCATACCAATAAAAAAGGAGTTGCCCCCAATGATGATCATATAGAAGTATGATATGTCCACAAAGCAAGTTCCCACTTGTCTTCCTAATCCTTATGAGTCTCAACCAATTTCTTTTTTTTTTTTGTTTTTTTTTTTAAGGGTAGCTTTGACATTCTTGTTGACCGCTTCTATTGTCCTCCCCCTTAGTGGCCTGGGGAAGACGTGCCTCTTGATGCTTTGCCCTAGAAATGGGATCCTTGATCCGAGTTTTTCATGAATAAGTTACCTCCTTTTTCAATTTGAAGGGCATCACTTAGATAACCCCCCGCCGAGTGGTGAAGGTTTCTTATGATTTTTTGGGTATGTTTATTTGATTGTATCCTCGATAATACATGATAACAAGGCATGCCCCTTGTATCACCATAACACACATGCGCATTTCCCCTTTTTTCGTTGAACTGTACTATATTTGCCCACCATTGGGAGTACTTCACTACTTGTTAAAACCCCCCATTTCACTATTTCATAACTTCTTTTTTGATCTTTCACTCCATTCGCTACATTCTTCAAGCTTCCTTTATCGGTTTTGCCCAAGGGTAGGTCGAATCGGTGTTGTACAAAAAGAGGTCTATACTGCATATCCTCATAAGCCCAAAACAAAGACTTTGGTGAACTCCTTCAAGACCAACTTTGTTCGTTTCCCATTGTCTAAGGTGGTACCAATTTTACCCCCCAAGGCATTGGTCCCCCAGTTTAAAAACCTAGGTATCCTCAGATGGGTTGGGCTTTTTTGGTTTTTTGTTTTATTAATTTTGATATTTATTAAGATCATCGTAAAAGGAGGTAAGTTATACTCATTAGAAATTTCATTCACGAAAAAGGAGTAATAGACTCACATACACAAACTCGGGCTCTTCAAGAGGGAGGCCAACAAAATCATAAATGTAAGACTCAACAAATGACCGACTACGCATTGATGACCGATTGATGCTTTTGTTAGTGGTATTCAGATTGGTTAACTTGATAGCATGAGTAAACTTGAAGTCTTCTTCAATACTAGTTCAATTGAGTGGTTCGATTGCTGATGGATCAGAGATGTGGCAAAGGCCTTCTTCTCCTTCAAAAAGTTTTTTTATTCCTTTATGGGTGCGATATCGATACTTGTTTCTTCACAAAGATGGGCTGATCCAACTCATATTCCCTAAAGTAACTTTTGAGAGGTGAGGATTGGTGAAGGTTTTAATCTTTTTCTACAAAGTCCAACTTTTCAAGCTTCATCGATTGAGGCCCCCGGTGCCTTTTTACATCTTTGACCACCATCAGGGGTCTTCCTTTTAAAGTTGATTCGCACAATGCATGCAAGCCATCTTTTTTGTGCTCTTTTGTTTTGCATATATGTTCATTCCTCCAAAAGCCCGGCTTAAGCTCATGTAGCTCCGAGCTTTTGGGTTTTTTGCGGAAAAAATGTGGTTCTTCGATGGGGGGAAGTTGTAAACCCAGATGAGTCTTATTTTCTTTTCCCATTCTCTTTTAGGATTACCTGGGGCTTGGGGCCTCCTTTGACCGGATCATTGTTGTGGGGTTATTAGAGGAGGACCCATCTTCAACCAATGCTATTTCGCTATTCCAAAGATCATCTTCTATATCACTCCCTATATGGTTTAAAGGAGGTATGCCCCAATTTTTTACCTATTCCCAAATGCCATTACTACTCCGAGGAGGTCACTTATGTTTTTTTCAATTGTCACCCCCTTTGCTCACCAAACCCCGGGTTGCCCGTTAACCCCCTTTAAACCCCAAAACCCCCGATCATCTCGACATCGATTCCCCCAAAAAGATACACACAACTAATAAAAGCTTATCGATCGGAAGACTAGGTTTACCTGAATATTCCCATAATACTTGATACCCAATTGTGATACAATAGTTATATACAGGGGCCAAGGCATGATATTTATACAATAAAAGTACAATTCACATATCAAGTACATAAAGGAAACCAAAAAAAATCAGTATAAAATTTTCTCGGATCAGGCTAGAGCTCACCACATCAAGGTTTGAGCCCACCAAGATCACTTTAGAGCCATCCTCAAAAGTGGAGCTCAGGCATCGAACCCCCCGAAAGACAACTCTCACACGGCAATCGGCCCCCTTTAACTCCTCAGGGCCCACCCCCTTTGGGAACTCAACCATGGGCCCCAAACCCCATGCTCTTCGATGGATGACCTACAAATCATGTAAAAAACCCCGGGGATGAGCTCACTAGTCAAGAGGGAAAATGGACCACAAAAAGTCCCACAACAAAACACAATCATATGCACTACATGCTATACAATACTTTTTAAATCACATCCACCTAAGCAACATTACTAAGTCTTTGGTTTAGTGCTACTACCCAAAAGGCCAGATATCGGCACGAGCCGAGAACCCCATCCCCGACACGCCCATAGGGTTCGGAGAAGGCCCACCGTGAGTACTAAAAAGAAAAAACATAGCCCCAAACCCCTCAAGAAAAAGTAAATGACAAATTTAAAAGGTGCCGACCCCAATTTAAAAGAAAGAAAATTTGGGCCCCTCTTGAATGTACCAACGGGTTATCGAATCCTAATGACCCACCGGTGTTATGTCAAACCCCCAAAAGGACTGCAAACCGTGACCACGTTTCCCCCTAAATGGTAACCCAACACCTTAACCCTGTTGGGAAGGGTCGAGCATGGGATGGTAAAAATCCTAAACCGCATGCTCCTATATGACAATAGTACGTTTGCATAGTGCCACCACGCCCCATACCATGCCACTAATGCACTGTTTTCCGCTATACATCTAGTCTATTAATGCATCATGCACAATGATGTCAACATTCATCACATAAGCATCACATCACTTGGCATTTAAAAAAACATAGCACAGTGCATAACAATGTGAGAATGACTAATCTACATAGCATTTTTATGATGGCATGGCTAGACTAGATACAATTAAATAAATGCCAAACAATGCCTTGAAACAAGGTCAAACGCCTCCCCCACTTCCGTAGGTAAAAGGATTCCCGCCAAGAGGGGTAAGATGGGGGACGAAAGCGAGGATTTGGTGAACCAATATGAGTGAGCGGGTTAGTATTTCACTATTTTGAATCAAAATTAACACGATCCAATGACACGATCATGTTTAGAATCCCAAAGACACACGTCCGATTCGCCCAATGGGACAAAAAAATCACATTTGAGCCTCTCGTGGGCCGACACCCCCTGCCTAGCCCCCGGGGTCCGCCCATCCCCGGGGCGGGAGGTTGGCCGCCTTCCCCTGCGTGGGGCTGGACCCCGCTAAGACGAAAAGGGGTGGCCCACCGTTAGCCCATGGGGCCTGGCTTTGTGCCGGGGGCCCTTTCCCCTCTAAAAGGGGGACCCAAAGGCCCTTGGCCCACCGGTCTTGCCCATTGGTCTTGCCCACGGTTTTTGGGGGAAAACTCCCTTTCTTCCCAACTTCCTTCATTTTTGGGGATTCAAATGGGGTTTTTCCCAAAACCCCATTTTTCACACTTTCAATGTCTTATAGGATGGTTTAACCTAGATCTGGGTTTGGATTCAAGTGATGGGAAGCCATCTTACCTTCTTGCTCAAGAACCCCTTTTAAAACCCCCCAAAATCACTTAAAACCACATTGCTTCTTTATCAATACCTCTTCAAATCCTTCAAGATCAACACATAAATCATCTATTAAACCTTAGATTCATCATTTCAAAGGATTTATAAGATCTCAAGAAACCCTACTCGAATCAAGGGTTTTACTTGGGTATGGTGAATGTTTAAAGGGAAACCCCAAATTTGCTTACCTCTAAATGTAGATCTAGTGTTGAAGATCACTCTTCCGGCCAATGGGGGGATCAAGCCCCCCCAAATCCATCTCTTCTTCCTCTTTTTCTCTTCTTCTTCCCTTTTCCCTTTTCCCCCTCCTCTTTACTATCCTCACCAACGAAAAGTGTCATAAATGAAAAAAAAGAAAATCATAAAGGTTATATATATACTTTTAATTAACTACTAATTCACATGGATGGGTCACTGTGGGTGGATGCGCCCACCGTCCGCCCACCGAGGGCCAAACTTGGGACTTTGATCAGTTCCCCTTGCAACCCCCCCCTTGGCATACGTTAATATACGATGCACCTTAATATAGGGCTACATACCGTTTATCCATACATTTTTATGATGGGGCATGTAATTTGGGTATTCCCCCCCTTTTCTAGCATTGGCTCGACTTGTGGGCCACCCGGTGTTTAAGGTCACCCTAGCCATCATAGCCCATAGGCCCCCCTTTAACTCTCCTTTTGTCCGATAGTTAAACCGGTCAACCGTAATCGACCGGTTTAAGAAGTGGGGTATTACATCAATTGTCTCATTGTCCCCCCGGAACGGGTTGGTTGAATTAGAGAAGGGGGGTACCATCCGGCCTTCCCTAAAGGATTCACGATCCCGTAAAAGGTCATTTTGGAGATTTTGACAATGTAAGTATATTTTTCCAAGTCCGCCAATCCATCATTCTTTGGATTTTACATGGGTTGTTACCAACCCGGGAATGGGAATGATATAGGGTGATGAAGGTTTGAGGTGGGGTGATATAAAGGGGGATGTGATGTATGAGATAGGGTTTTCCCAGAAAGTGGATGATAGGATGACAAAGGGGTTCCGCTTCTCCCATGGTATGGTGAGAGGAAGAAATAAAAGGGGGATGGATGAGATGGTGGATTTCTTCTGGGTCGATGATGAAGGAGGAAGCAGCATCCGATCCTCATCTACCCCCTCTTCTCCCCCATGGCCCTTCTTTCCTGTGGGTTTTCATCAATGATCTCTTCAGCCTATGGCTTAATGAGTTGAGTGGGGTCACTTTCCATTGATTCTCCTTCCAATACATTGATGTTGTACAATCAAGGAGTGGTTTGGTAATGACATTGGGAGGTTGTTTGGCCTCATTTTAATGGCCCATTGTCTACCAAATCTTGAACCGCATGTTGTAAAGTTAGGCATCTTTTAAAAGTATGTCCCTTCCC
The DNA here is from genome assembly GCA_022985045.1 of Macadamia tetraphylla. Classification (NCBI taxonomy): domain Eukaryota; kingdom Viridiplantae; phylum Streptophyta; class Magnoliopsida; order Proteales; family Proteaceae; genus Macadamia; species Macadamia tetraphylla. The sequence continues at coordinate 6,674 of JAJSZK010000401.1, read as the reverse complement.
AGTATAGTAAGCACAATATACAATCTTTTTACCAAGGGGGAAATTTCGGGTCACCCTTGGGGGAGCCCCCAAAAGACCTTGCTTCTTCAACTTTTCATATATTGTGGACAAAGGCATTCTCAATTTTTTGAATTGTTTTCTTTGGGGGAGGAACCGGGGAAAGGGGCATTTAATCGTATGACAAAGGTTGTGAAGGTGAAGTGGTCACAAATGATATCGATTGTTGGACCGCACCTATCACATTGATTTCGTGATTCTTTCCCCGCCCCAAATCGCATTCTTTCCCGTGTCTTGAAAAGTTTTGATATTTTGCATCCCTTAGGATTTTTTTCTACGTGTCCCAAAAAGCTATCAATGCATCAAAGGTCTGGGTGTTGATAATAGAGAACATTATAATATGGTTTGGGCAGTTTTTTAAACAACATTTTCATTTCCCTTTAAGAAGGTTGATTCTATCGTGGCGGCCTTGTTCAACCTTGTTAAGAAAGTGGTAAACCCTCCCTAGGTTGTCTCAAGGTTTGGCTCTAGACGCCTCATCTACTTCAGGTTGTGGGATATTGTTTAATGAAGACTTTCCCCCCCAACTTGTCTTGTGGATTCCAACCCATGAGCCACCTTAATTCTAGTTTTGATAATGTTGACATGAATACCCCTATCCGATTGTCGTTGATATCTTCATGATAACGAGGAGCCCCCAAACAAGCCTTAGGATCTTGAGCCAAACTGGGCCCGGGTTTGACATTTAAAATTTTTTGGGGTTCTAGCCCTAGAAAAGAAGCTTATCTCATTAGAATCTACTATTTGACACGATTAAGTCCAATGTTACTTCCATCATCTCTCTAAGATTGCCCGGGTACCAAGAATACTTGAGGGTGGAATTGTGCCCTAATCAAAAGTGGCTTATTTTAGGATTCTTGTATCCCAACCCTTATTCACTCATTCACTAGATTAACAACCAATGATCCATACAAAGTTAGTTTGCTTGATGATAGGGGGGGTGGGGTTTGATCCCCCTAGTCCACTCAATGTCATAAGGGAGATACACACAAATGGCTTGACCGTAATACCCCCCTTAAGACATTTTTTCCCCAATAAAGTCATGTTTTCCCTTAAATCTTACCCCACTAGGTGACTAGGTGACCTTCCTCCTAGTTTCCCTTTCTTTTAGATAATTCAGCATTTCATGAGAATTTGATAGAAATTAGCCTGCATCGATATGCCAAATCATCCATATTTCATTTATAAGGAGGAAGGACACCAAAAACCCAAAGGAAAATTCCTTTAAACCACAAACAAATTCTATAGATCAGCTTGTTGTTTGTTCTCCATCTATTTTTACATGATGCAGCATGCAAAGGGATGCATGGGGACGTAGAAGGCTTCCTTGATAGGATCTATATGCTAAGGTACATGATCCTTTTGATATACCCAGGGGTATGAGATCAAGGAGGTCACTTTCTTGCCATTACTATTGACTATACACGAGGTTAAGCAACCGCCATGGGGTGATGGAACCATGAATGATTGTGTGCAATAGTGTAATGTGAGAATATCATTATTCAATCTCGTAATGTCATAAGGTGAAAGACCCCCCCGAGGATGCTAGCACAATTATAAATTTTCCCTCACCGCTAAAAAAGCACCCCACACCTTTTACAGAAGGGCCAAATTTGTTTTTATTTTTTTCCATAACATGCATTGACCTCCCGAGGGGGGCGTGATAGGAGTACCTCCCAAATGATTTCACTTTAGCACAATGCATGATGTGGTTAGCAATACAATTACAAACATTTTGCCAAACTTGTTTTCAAACAAATGTGGTGGTGGAAAATATTCTTGCATTTAATGGTAGCATCTAGTGTTAGAAGCTTGACATTAATCTCCAAAGGGGGTCGCCACGTGAGGGTAGCGCCCAGATGAGATCTCTTCCCTTTGGGGGAAGGATTGCTCATTCCATCCTCCTCTCTTTTTCTTTCATGAGGGAGGAGTATGTCGAGTGTTTCCCAGGGCCCCCCGCACCCCAAGACGCCACCGGGGATACGGGAGGCCTATTTGAAGAGTGTAAAATTTATCATTCGAGATGGGGTTTGATGATGGTCCAATATGGGGGTGGGGTCATGCAAAAAGGGGTTTGGGGTCACCACCAGGATTAGGGGCCCAGGGCTAGGGGGGGCCCAATTCCCCGAAAATGGCCCCAAGTTAGTCTCGTCCAGATTTAGGTTAAGTGTGTTATAGAATTAGGAAGATGTTAGGAAAACTACCCGGTTCAACCGGTCTTCCTACTAGACGGTTAAGAATGAATATTTTTTACGATTATTCCTATTTCATGCTTTAAATAAGTTATCACACAAAATAAATTGTGAATTTAAATAACTATACTAAAACAAGTCTATATAAAGTCTACATTGTGCTATTTTCTGAGAAATTATACATGAGCTTGACCCCTTTTTGGGTAAAAAGGGGACCCCGATTGATGCTGGTACAAACTTTCTTATGGATTCTCCTAGCTCAGGGGAAGATGGTCTTGACCTCCAACTTATTTTCTAGAGATGCTTTGTGATAATATTGGGACGGAGTTCGATTAGAGCGGGTTTCTTTCGGTTTTTTGGACAGCTTTGGCTAGGGAAGGGTTTTTGATTTGAATTGGGCAGAGCTCAGCTAGGCAAGGCTATTTTTCAACTTAGGCTAAGGTGGCACTTGAGCTCGCTAGGGATAGACTATGGGGGGGCTAGGGTAAGGTACTTTAGAGCCTGCTAGGGATAGGCTATGGAGGCTAGGCCGAGGTGGCACTGATAGAGCCCGGGAATAGGCTAAGGGAGGTCTAGGAGGAAACTTTTCCTAAAAGTCTTACTTAAAGAAGGCAAAGGATTGAAGAGTCTCAAGGCTCAAGAACACTTCAAAGATCCAAGATCTCTTCAAGACTTAGAAAACCTCAAAGAGGGAAAGGGGGGGAGAGGGGGGCAGAGCTTTTTACTATGGATTGCTCACTAAGAGACTTGGAATGTGGTGGTATTGTTGGTGTGAAAAATCCGAGGGGATATTCATAGAATTTTGGAACAATAGGGGGAGAGAGAAAATTTTTAACCGATGGTAGTAAAAAGTAAGTAATTTTTCTAAACCAATGGGGTGAAAGTAAGAAATTTTAGACCAATGGGGTGGAGGGAAATTTTTCATAGCCAATGGGGTGAAAGATAATTTTTTGGACCAATCATGTAAAAAATTCCTTTTAGACCAATGGGAGGAAGTGGGGTACACTAGCGGGGGGTACACAGGGGGTGAAGGGGGAATTTTTTCCCCAAATTCGATCACCCAAGAGGGATTCTAATCTTCAACGGGAGAAAAGGAGGTTTCAACAAGGATGGGGAGTTAAGGGTTTTGGGAGGTCAGGGGTCCCGAGCCCAAAGGGGGCGCTGAGCTCAGCGGTGCGGGCCCGAAAAGGGTCCCTGGCAGGGTGGGAACCAAACATGGGGTGGAACCCGTATGCACTGGCCTCCGGTATGGGGGTGGCTTGGTTGGTGCAGGGGGTTTGTTGGGTAATAGGGGCTTGGGGTGCAGGGGGGCTTGTTTGGGGTGCACGCGGGGTTTGGTTGAGTGCAGGGGGAGAACTATGTGCGGGGCTTGTATGGGTATGGGCACTAAACAAGGCATGGGGACTCATATGGGGGGGGTTTGGGCACTTTAAAGGAAAAGGTGTCACATGGGTGGGGTTTGGTACTTAAGGCAAGGCATGGGTGCTCATATTGGGGGGTTTTGGGGACTTGAAGTGCGAAAGGGAAAGATTACGGGAGATCCGATAGTCCAATTTTGATGTACCATATATTTTGGGAAATTTTTAATTGAGTATTATGCATCGTGGTCACTTTTATGGGCCCCTTTAGATATAAAATGTCATAATTGGACCCTTCTTTTCTCTATGGGTTTGTTGGGAATTTTTGATGAGTATAGAATCCTTCCGGGAATAGTTACACCCGGTTATCATCTCCGCAATCGGAAGTGAAAGATCATGTCCAAGATCCGTAAGTCATCATAGTGGGGATGGTGACAAAATTGGGTGTCAAGAGGCAAAATCCTCGCCTAACTCAGGGGGTATAAAGTGAGTACATGAGTTGGATATGGTATTTTCATCAAGATGAATATATGGAAGACATCATGTGTGCCCTTACCGTGGTAGAGCTGTCTCAATGCCATGAGTCATCCATTCCAAGACATCATATGGTCATATATACTTGGGACTAAAATTTTTTCTTCTTGTCGAACCGATCACCCTTTCACGGGGAGATACGAAGAACACTTTGCCCCCCATGCCAAATTTTTCCCTTACCCCTTTTCCCCCGGACTAAGTCCCTTTAATTTCTTTTGATCACACCCACTTTCTCACTAGTGGCATGTATCAAGTTTGGACCTAGGATATGTCATTCACCAACTTGGCCCCAATAAAGAGGAGTTTAGCATTTTCTACTATAATGTGCTTCAAAGGGAGCCATACCAATTGGGGCCCCGATAGATGTTGTTGTAGGATAACTTAATAAGTGAAATGTGCTCATCCCAACTATAAGTCATATCCGAGCACGCTCAAGGGTCCTCCAAGGTTTGTATAGTCCTCCCCACTATCCATCGGCTATGGGTGGAATGCCATGCTGAAATTCAGTTGTGTGCCCATAGTTTTTTGCACACATGTCCGTAACTTGGAAGTGAATCTAGCAATATATAGCTTGGCCAACTTGTCCATAGAAGTGACCTTTAAATTTGGGGTGAACTGAGCTACCTTGGTCAAGTGGTCCACAACTACCCAAATGGCATCCATACCCTTACTAGTGGGTAAACCCCGTGACAAAGTCCATTGTAATATTTTCCCATTTCCACCCCAATAGGCAATGATTGTAGTATACCATAGGGCCTTTGTCTTTCAGCCTTGACCCCCTAGCATGTGAGGCACCTAGAAAATTGGTGGCCACCCCTTTTCATTCCTTTCCACTAGGAACCCTTTAGGTCCGATACATTTTAGTGTTGCTGTGGTGAATGGAGGGAGAGTGTTGGGCCCCCTTCAAAACAAATCTCTTAAGTCACCATCACGGGCAGCACAACCTTCCCCTTTAACTTAAGAATTTGTTTGAAATTTAAAAACCAAAGCTTTTATCAATGTTGCTAACGGCCCAACACAAGGGAGCAACCACTTTTTTTTAGGCTTCTTTAGTAATGCAAAAAGCAAAATTCATTATGGTGATCTAATTCTAACATGACCTAAACAAGTGCATCTAAAAGTGACCAACCATTCACATCTAGGAATTTAAATAAAACTATGCAATTAAAAAAAAAATAAATGAAAATAGAAGTGCTGAAAAAAAGTGCTAAAAAGTAAAACAAAATAAAAGGGGGAAAAAACTAGAAAGAGGCACACAAGTAGGTATCTCTATTTAGCCCAAGGGATACACCATAAACAAAATATTCCCCTTTACCAGAGAGTTCTTTCAAGGGCTTTTCTACTTGGCTTTAGGAAAAGGGTTGAAAAGTAAAAAATCAAAATAAAAGGATGGTCCATAACTAGAGAGGCGGTAACACATGCATCTAGCCAAAGCCTTGGGGGAAAGGAAAAGCATCAAAATAAAACTGATATTTAAATCCTACTTTTAAAAATGAAGGGTAAAAAAAGGAATGAGAGGGGGTGAGAAGACCATAAGGAGCCTACTTACTTGAACTTCAATCCTTGAACTAAAAACTTGATCGATTTGATATATGACCAAAATAAGAACTAGATTAAATAAACCAAATCTGAAATTTCTAGTACTAGAGAAAAAAAAATCAAGAGAAAAATTAAACTTGAAAGACATGCTCCATAGCTTGTTCTTGTCACCTAGAACTAAGTTTTGGACTAGAACTTGAAAATTACAACTTCAATTGCTTAAACAATAAAAATAAGAGATGAATCAAAAAAAAAAAGTGCCTGCATGAATTGAATAAAAGGAACTTACAAAAGTATTTAAAGCAAAAACCCAGAACTAGAGCTAGAGAAAGAGAAAAATAGAGAAAGAGAGAAAGAGCAACTAAAAAAAACCCAAGAAGAGAAGTAGAGGGAAAGAGGGACCACCCTTTAGGATTTTGTGGACTCCCCCTTTTTAAGGGAAAAGAGAGAGAGGATGACCTCCAAGGGTGGATCTCCTTTGGGCATTTTGTGGTGAGCCAAGGTTCAACTTGAGACCTCCTATTAAGCAAGGATTTTAAAAACCAACTATAGGTAGTTGTTGTTACTACAAACAAATCTTCAATCAAAAATGTGGGCCCATCCTTTTTGGCATTTGAATATTTTTATACCCCGGGGCAAGGGGAGACGGATGGTTCGCATCTCGTTTGCCGATCCATTATTCTTTTTCCGACCTAAAAAAATTATCATTTGTACGGTGACCAAACAGATGTGTACTTTTAATTGAACACATCTATTTTGCTAAAAATTCATCCTCTTCACAACCATGAAAAGAAATAGGACCTCTTTTAAATGTAAAATTAGAGATACAATGCCCGATAGTCCTTAAGGCCTTGAAAATATAAAATCTTCAAAATAGAGTAAAACCCAAGGTAGCTCCATTCTAAATTTTAAAAAGTATGTTTTACTACCCTAGATTTCACACATAAATGTGCTCATCAAAATTCCGCACACTTAGACTTTGCTAGTCCTAATA
>JAJSZK010000400.1:0-12907 GCA_022985045.1 Macadamia tetraphylla | reverse complement strand
ATTTAAAAGGGGAAATCAAAGGGTTTTAAATAGATGATTTATGTTTGATCTTGAAGGATTTGAAGAGATATTGACAAGGTAGAAGAAGCATTGTGAGTTTGAAGTGATTTGAAGGGTTTGAAGTCATTTTGAGCAAAGAAGGTAAGATGGTTTCCTCATTTGAATCTAACCTAGATCTAGGTTAGAACCATCCTATAGGACCTTGAGGGTGTGAAGAAGGGGTGGGAAAACCCCCATTTGTTTCCCCCAAAGAATGGAGAAAGGGGGGAAGAAAAGGTTTTTCCGCCAAGACCTGGGTACAACCGGGTCACTCCCTGGGGTACCCACCAAAAGAAGGGGTCCTCCCAACCCCGGGGGTACCACGGGGGTACAACCGGGGGCCTCCCCACCGGTCATAACCGGGGGAAAAACCCGGGGGTAGAAAATGGCCCCGACTAAGGGCCCCGAAGGTGACCCTTTTGTCCGATCAAACCCCCGGACGGTGACCTTCTTTTACGTTCTAAACACGATTTTGACATCGAATTTCATTGATTTTGATTCTAAAATGGTGAAGTACTAACCCGCTTAATTATGTTAGGTTCACCAAATCCTACCCGATTCGCCCCGATCTCCCCCGCATCAACAGAACCTTTACGCCGGGGGGAGAGGACGTTCCTTGTTTCAAGGCATTTGTTTGGCATTCATAAATATATCTAATCTAGTCATGTCATCATGAATATGCTATATAGATTAGTCATTCCCCCTTGATGTGCATATATGCGTTTACTTTTCAAATGCCAATTGATGAGATGTTTATATGTTGAATGTGGACATCATGGTGCTTTGCATTGATAGACTAGATGTGGGTGGTTTGGGAAACGAATGCATTGGTGGCCCGTGGAATGGGACAGGGAGGCATATCAAAATACTTTTTCATATGGGAGCATGCGGTATTAGGATTCTCACCATCCTGCAAGACCCTTCCCAAAAGGGTTAAAGGGATTGGGTTGCCATTTGGGGAAGGGGGGGTTGTTTTGGACCTGGGGGAGGCATTACGCCCGAAATCATGTAGGATAGTCAACCGGGGGTACATTCAAGAGGGCCAATCGACGCTTTTAAATTGCTGAGTCAAGACCCTTTTTTTTCACCCTTTACTTTTTTTGAGAGCCGGGGGCGGCATTGTCTTTACTTTTCCGAGTACTCACTGGGCCTTCCCGACCCTATGGGCGACGGAGGGAGTTCGCTTTCAATTCGCATTGGGGTGTAGTAGCACTAAAACCAAAGACTTAGTAATGTTGCTTAGGTGGATGTGATTTAAAAGGTATAGCATGGCATGTAGTGCATATGATGTGTTGTGATGTGTGGACCGTGGTCCATTTTTCATTATCGATAGTGAGCTCATCCCACGTGTCCCCCCTTTTAGATGTTTTTTGTGTCATACACCCGGGAGTGGGGTGGGTCCCACAATAAATTTCCCTCAAGAGGAGGGGACCTCGAGGATTTTGAGCATGGCAAATCGGGGAGAGCCGGTCTGACGACTTCCCGGGCCGGGCCGCCCCACTTCGAGGCCGGGAGCTCTTCTATATGAGGGAAAGGGGCAAAACCCCCCGGCCAGAGCCCATTTTGAAACCGAGCCGAGCTTTTTACTCAGGGTTTTTTGATGATTTTCCTTGGTATTTGAATCATATTCTTTTGTGTATATATCATGCCTTCGCCCAAATGTATATAATTATTGTATCAAAAGGGGTATCAAGTATATGGGATTTTTCACGTAAAACTTAGTCTTCCTGACCCGATGAACTTATGTTAGTGGATGTGGTGGAATCGATTCGATGACCCCGGGCATTTTGGGGTTTAAACCCGGTTAACTCGGTCACCCCCCGATTCAAGGTGAACGGGGGGACAAACGGGGTATCGAGCATGATGCTCGCTCCACTCACAAAGATACCCTTAAACCGAGATTTATAATAGGAAAATGGGGTTGGGTAAAGATAAAAGCTTAAAGATTTAAAAGTCAAAGAAAGAAAGTAAAAATGGGGATATTATAAGTTGCATTCATGGATGCGTGAGTGTAGATAAAAGGTAAGTAGATTGGGACTATAACCTATAAGGTACTATTTTGACGAATTTCCAAAATAACGGCGTAAAAAGGGATTTAAAAAAAAAAAAATTTTTCACAAATACCGATAAACAAGGGTAATAAATATAACAAAGATCACGATGGCACAATACATTACAACAAAATCATACAAGCACTCCACAAAGAAATCACCACAAAAAACCACTATCCAAAGATATATTATTCCATAAATGAAACCAGCATAATACATATACAAGGAATGAGAATAAATAAATTACAATGTCTATAAAAAGGAGAAAACGGTAAAAAATAGGGGGGCGAGCCAAGCCCTCACGGTCGCCGCCCTCACCCCATGATCACCACGCTCCGGAGGCCGAGTTGACCCAAACGGTGATCGAAAAACAACCCCGCTCACCCCGCATCTCCCCCCGGGCCGCCATAGTCCGGATAGCCCGGTGTCCAACCCCCCCTAAGGAAGGAAATTCTCCAAGGTGGTCCCCGAGACAATCTCGCCCACCGCCAAGATCAACCCTGGCCATCCCGAAGGCCCGCATGGAGGACGCCATGCCCTCAAAGTCGTAAGCACCACTCCGGTGGGGGGGAAGCTCTAAAGAACTAGGCCCAGACCCCCGACTCGAGGTGCCTCCTGTGGCCATCCATCGATCCTCCTCCTCATCCCGAGGAAGGGTCCTCGTCCTCCTCACCGACTCCTCCTCCATGAGGACATCCTCCATGGGGGCACCCCTTTCCCCCCCTACCTCGGAGCCCCCGATCTGGAGGTGAATCCATGAGGCTCAAGACCCATCTTGGGGAGGTTTCTCCGGCCAACCTATCACCGAGTTTCCCTCCTCACCGCTGATCCACCTCAAGAACTCAAGATCCTAGTGAGGATCCCGCCGAAGGGGAAACCCCCCATCCTCCGGGGGGGAAGTATGGTGCTCCATCGCTCGAGAAAAAATAGGGAAGGCACAAGAGGGCCCCCCCCCTCGGGAGCCTGAAGATGCACGCGATGAAAGCCGCCATAAAACCCACTTGGTTCCGGCGACCCCCGGGAGCGTTGAACTGGATCAATGGGAAAAGACGAACCTCTTTAGAAGGATGTTTTGACCGCCCCGCGATGGTTCAGATGAAGTCCGTTCCCCGTGCTCATGAACGGCCCCCGAGGCCTCCCCCGGGGGATAAAAAAGGTGTCCCGCCGATATCCCCAAGATATCGCCAAGGTGCCTACCGTCCCCGGGATGTCCACTCCTTCACCAAGCCATGGTGAACCCCCCTGACGGATGGACACCTCTAGGTTACAATAGAACCGACGGACGAGCGCCGAGCGGTCGGTCCAAAGAATAGAGTCCCACCCAATGCCGAACCCTCCGAACCCTCCTTGGGAAGTCCTCGACTACCACGGTTTCTCCATCATCACCGCCCCCTTGAAGTTGGGCCCTTGGCGCCTTCAGACCGAGGAAGTGCTCCTCATCATAGTCGGGGGTCGACCAGTTTTCCTGCGCAGGAGCTGAAGAGCTGGTCTCCGACTTTCCGCTGGAAGCGTGGTCTTACGCCAGAGCCAGGAAGATGGTCCCTTCGGGGGACGACATCCCGCAATAAGGAAAGAAAGTAGGGTTAGTAAAAAGGAAAAAGAAGTTTAAAAAGGGGGAAACCAAAACCCTTTATGCAAAACAGAACGACAATCTGGGGCGATAGGAAACTTATGACATGAAGACGAATTGACAACAAGGAACATGTCAAAACAAAAAAGACAAAAAAGAGCATAAATAACGGGGGAGGATTGATTTCAATGCACCAACTCTTTCCCCAAATAAAGTAAAAGCTTGAAACCCTAGGTCTAGAACAAAATGCCATAGTAGTGGGATGATGGAAATGCAAGAACATACCCCAAATTGACTAGGGAGTTCCATGAGTACAAGTATGGGATGAAGCCCAAAAGGAAACCAAAAAAGAGGATTTTCATAGAATTACATGGGGTTTCCCAAGCATAATGGAGAATTCATGAGATCTAAAGCATATCTGGTAAATCAAATGGAATGCACCCAAAAGGACTCATCAATTGGAGAAAAAGTAAAATTGAAGAAATCCCCAAATTTAGAAACCTAGGGCACAAATTGGGTTTTTCAAATGAAGAACAAAACCTATAAACTACAAAGGGCCCCCGGAAGAAGCATCACAATCACATGGAAACACTATTCTATGGAAAAAAATTTGGAAAGACAACCAAAGTGAACCTAAAATATTTTACCCCAAATGGAAATTGGGAAAAGAGAAGAAGAAAAACTTACTTGAAGGAGAAGTTGATCTTCTCAAAAGCGCCAAGTGGATGAGGGCCCCCTGAGTAGAAGTCCCAAAGGAAACTTCCAGATCCCAAGGGAAAAAAGGAAAAAAAAAGGGGGAGATTGTGGGTGACAGCATGGGGCCCCTTGTGTTTCGAAGCCCGGGTAAACCCAGGCCCCTCTGTGCCACCCGCCGGGTTTAAAAGAAATCGGGGGAGGGGGCCCCAAAAGGGGCCCCCAAGTTATGATAGTTGGGAAATTTTAAAAAAATTTTCTTCTTTTTTTTCCCCTTCTCCCCCCTAGCATGATTACATTGATTTTCATTTTGATATTATTCCTATGTTAAATTTGGTCAAGTGGGACCATTAGCATTTTGGGATTTCGATTTGGGAAATTTGGGTCAATTATTTAGGCTATCATACACAACACCTTATGTAATGGCATATGATTGTGTGAAATCAATTCAAAGTGTTTAACCAATATGGTGTGTGATTTTCCCCGGGGGGTCGATGAATTTGATCCATTTAATGGGGGTACCCAGGGGGTCCTCATCGGCGGATACCACAAAATCGGGGGTCCCGCGGGGGAACCTCACCCCCCTACCTCGAGACCCGGGGGGGGGGGGCCTGGGGACCCACCTATGCCTTTTTACCCTCCACGGTTATCACAGGGGATGTTCATATAACCCCCAAAGCCCAAAAGTTCCCAAAACAAATGCTTAAAGAGAAGCTTTTTGGCGCCACCCCCAAAAAATTGGATTTTTTCCCCCGGGAAACCCCCCGGGACTCCCCCCGGGACCCACCGGGGGTGGGGAGGGGCCACAAGTGGTGGGACCCTCAATCCCACCATTTATTCCTCAACATGGGATGCCTCCTCCATACTCCTACTACCCGATCTATGCCCCAACTTCCCGGGAGTTCGTCAAGGGTAGTGGAGTCATTAAAAGGGGAACACCCCCGTATTCTCTAAGGTGGGGGGATCCTGGAACGGATCAATGGACCCGAATTAGAAAAGATATTTGAGGTGCTTGAGTGCGGATGCCCAAAACTTATTTGTTGGGTTGCAACTAAAAAAGGGGCAAATTCTTGGTGGCAAGCCTCCAAACCTATATTGAGGGCTCACCCAACCTACTTGGGGCGCAAGGAGTTGTTTTGGAAAACCATTCCCCAGGGAAAAGGCGGGTTCATGGCCTTAACTCAAGGAGGTAAGTTTCCCAGTACCAACAACAATTCGGGGTTTGTTCCTTTTTGCCCCAAGGCAAAAGACAGGAAAAGGAAAAAAAAGGTTCCAAAAAGGCCTAAAAGCATTTTGGGGGTCAGGTTGAAGTTTTGGGATTTGCCCGAATAGGCTTAAAAGGGAAGGCCAAGACCATGGAAGATAAAAAAGGGGTAAAACTCCCCCCCGGGGGGGAAGAAAAAAACCTTCCCCGATAGGGGAAATTCCCCCAAGGCATACGGATCATACTTTTGGGCCTATGTATAGGCAGCCCAAGGGCCCATCGGCCCCTCCTGGGCTTGGGGTTGGTTCCCCTTTTTTGAACACTAGTGTGGCCCCCCGGCCCCAAAGGCCACCTCAACCTCCATCGCAGGAAAATTGGGGGGGGCCCCCGGTTCCGACATCTCATTCGTTTTAAATTTCCATTCATATGGGCATTTTAAAAGGGGGCGATCACCTTGTTCCCCACACCCCCGCCCTCCCTTACCTCGGGGACCCCCGGGGGGGAAGGATGTATACCCATCCCGAGGAAGGAGGCAAAATGTTTGGGTACATTTTAAATTAAGAAGTTCATTATGATTAATATTGATGCCCGCAAAAATTATATACATTGTTATACTAGGTATCCTCCCCATATCGCATCCCCCTTTTTTATTTGATTCGGGGCTACTCATTCATTGCATCTAAAGATTTGTAGGAAACTTGGGATGTCACCGGGACCCTAACCATGGAATGATTGTTAGTATGCCCCGGAAAAAAACCCATTAAGGAAGGATGGGCGCCCCCGGGGGATTAGTGGGAAAACTTTGATGCACAACTCATTAAATTCAATATAAATTTTATGTTATATTGGGTATGGATTGGTTTGGTCATCGAAAAAATAAGGGGGAAAAAGGGGGATAGGCGATACAATAAAAAGGGGTGAGGAAGGTTTGTCTCCGCCTTAAGCGGAAAAGTTGCTAGAAAGTGGATGTGGGGTTTCAACCTCGCATGTTGATGCAAGAGTTACACCTCTAGAAAAAGTAAAGGTGGTTAAAGAGTTTCCGATGTTTTCCCGGATGACGATGCATTTACCACGATGGGTTTGGGTTTTGCCATAGACTTGAATCGGGCAGCTCCAATCTAAGGCTCCATATAGGATGGCACCTAAATTTAAAAGGGGTTGCGATCGGGAATTATTAAAAAGGGGGGTTTATTGCCCAAGTGTTTCACCTTGGGTGCCCTGTTGTTTGTCAAGAAGAAGGATGGTATTTTGGGATGTGCATAGATTCGGGGTTGAATAAGCTAACCTTTAAAGAACCGGTATCCATTGCCACGCATTGATTTTATTTGATCGGTTGCAAGGAGGGGGTATTTTGAAGATAGCCCGGTCCGGCTATTATGGGCTCAAGAAAAAAAGGGGGATATACCCAAAAAAATTTAGGACTCGTGGCCATTATGGGGTTCCTAGTGTTGTCCGGGTTAACCAATGCGGGGGGATTCATGGATCTAATGAATCGAGGGATGTCCCGACAAATGGGTAATTTTTTTATTGGATATCTTGATCTACCCCAAAGGCGAAAGGAGCACACTCAACACTTGAGAATGGTGTTACAGTTTGGGGGGATCAAGTTTTTTGCCAATCGTAAATGTGAATTGGCGAACAAGTTGGATTCGGGCCGTAGTGTCAAAAAGGAATCAAGTAGACCCCAAAAGGAAAAAGCGAGTGGAAGGGGAAAACCCCCCAAAAATATTTTTGAAATTAGAAGCTTCTTGGGTTTGGTGGATACTCCCGGCTTTTCATCGAAATTTTTCTCGGATCTCGGCACCAATGACCAAGTTGACTAAAAGGGGTGAAATTCGGGGGGAGGAATGTGAGAAGAGCTTCGGGAATTGAAAGAAAGGTTGGGGCCCCTTTTTGACTATTCAAAAGGGCAGTGGAATGGGTTTATACCGATGCTTCCAAAGTTGGTTTGGGTTGTGTTCTCATGAAACGGGAAGGTAGTAGCGTATGCATCCGAAACTAAAGGAATATGAGAAGAATTACCCCTCATGACTTGGAACTAGCAGATCATTTTGCCCTTAAGATCGGCGACATTATTTGTATGGGAGAAGTGTGAGATATCGTGATCACAAAAGCCGAAATACTTCTTCACCAAAGGATCTAAACATGGGGGCAGAGAAGATGGCTTGAACTCATGAAGGATTATGACTGCGATATTAAATCATCCGGAAAAGGCTAATGTAGTGGCGGATGCATTGAGTGGAAACACATTGTCGCCTCATATGCGTCCTCACCACTTGTGAAAAAGGGGCGTGCTAATGGATGAAACCCTCTTGTATGAAGGGCAACCTTAGGCTTGAACCTCAACGAAAAACCTTAAATGGTTGGCGGTATCCTTTGGGCTCTGGTGCATCCGGCAATTAAAGAGGTGATAAGGAAAACCTTTAGATCGAATTACGGGGATCGAGTTAAGGTTCAAGACCAAACAATGACGACCAGTTTTACTTTACCCGGTGATGGGGCATTGATGTTTGAGCAGTTTGTGTCCCGATGATTTGGATATACAAGATAAGATAGTGAGAGAAGCCATATCAATACTCACTTCACCGGGGAAGTAAAAATGAAAAAGACCTCAAACAAATTCTTGGGGGCCCAAGCATAAAGTCACCATAGCTTTATATGTGGCGACTTGTCCCCCGAAAAAATGAAAGGCATCGACCTTATGGTACTTTTCCCCAACCCCCGTGCGAATGGAAGTGGGAAAGGATTACAATGGACTTGTCACGGACTAAGTACACCAAAGGGGAATGGATGCGATATGGGTGATGTGGATCAAAACCCCAAAGGGCGCTCTTTTTATTCCTATCAAGACCAAGTTCTCCATGGCTAAACTAGCACAACTTTACATGGACAACATAGTGCGTTTACAGGGAGTGCCGTGGCATTGTTTGAGATAGGGACCCAAGGTTCATTTGTTTTGGAAAAGCTTCGTGCCTTGGGATAAAAACTGAATTTGGTCGACTTTTCACCCCAGACGGATGGTGGGTGGGGCCCGAACCATACGGATATTAGAAGACATGCTGGGGGGCATGTGCAATGGAGATGAGTGGCGTTGGGAAGAATATATCCCTCTTATGGATTTTGCATATAACAATAGTTACCAAGCTACAATTGGGATGGCTCCATATAGGCGTTATATGGCGAAAGTCGAACTCCTTTGTATTGGGATGAGGTAGGTGACGTCGAATGTTAGGACCGAGATGATACAAATGACTTGTGACAAAGTGGGCGTTATTAAAAACGGATTAAAACTCGATCCGTCAAAAGAGCTATCGGACACCCAGGAAGGAGATTAATTTCACCGGGAAAAGGTATTTCTCAAGATCTCTCCTACTAAAGGTTTGAAAGGTTTCACGAAAGGAAGTTGACCCCAAGATACATGGGACCATTTGAGATCTTACCCGGGGTTGGCTCGAGCCTATATGCTTGCTCGCCACCTTGTTTGGGGATGTTCACAATGTATTCCATGTATCCATTGAAGAAGTATGTACATGATCCATCTCATGCTACCCGTGGAACAGTACCTAAAAGGGCGATATGACCTACAGAGCCCTGAAATTTTGGCCCGGAAGGTAAAAACCCCCAACCGCTCCATTTCCTATGTAAAGGTGCGATGGGCTGATCATTCACTTGAAGAAGCATCTTGGGAGGTAGAGGATGAAATGCGAGCCAAGTACCCTCATCTTTTGATAAAAGTCCAATTTGAGGCGAAATTTTTGAAGGGGTAATGTAATGCCCTTCTTAAACCAGTCTGATTGCGGTTAAACCCGCTTTAACCATCTACCGGGCGGAGGAAATTAAGCGGGTTCTTATGGGCTATGATGGCAGGTGACCTTAAACCGGTTGGCCCGACAAGTCCGAGCATCCGGAAAGGGGTGCCCAAACCGTGTCGTGCACCTACCATAAGGCTATGTATGGAAAAAACATTTTTGTTAGATTTTAAGGTATATTGTATGCTACTTTATCTTCGGTGGGGTTAGGAGGCCCGAAGTCAAAATCAAGTTTTGGCTCGGTGGGAAAGGGCGTGGTACCCCACCACGATTTCCCCATCAAGACTATTCACTTAATTGGAAATTTATATAAGGCTTTATGATTCTTTTTTTTCCCATTTATTACCTAAACGTTGGTGAGAAAAGTAAAGGGGAGAGAAAAAAAAGGGAAGAAGAAAGGAAGAAGGAAGAGGAAAAAAAGGGGATTTCACCCGGGGGAACTCGGTCTTCCCATTCGGTGCGGAGAGTGATCTTCAACTCTAGATCTCGTTGGAGGTAAGAAAAGTTGGGTTTTGTGAACATTCACCTTACCCAACTTTAAACCCTTGATTCAGTATGGTTTCGAGATCTTGTAAATACCCTTTGAAATGAGGAATCTAAGGTTTAATAGATGATTTATGTGTTGATCTTGAAGGATTTGAAGAGATATTGACAAGGTAGAAGAAGCATTGTGAGTTTGAAGTGATTTGAAGGGTTTGAAGTCATTCTTGAGCAAAGAAGGTAAGAGGGTTTTCCCCTCACTTGAATCTAACCTAGATCTAGGTTAGAACCACCCTATAGGACCTTGAGGATGTGAAGAATGGGTGGGGAAAACCCCCATTTGTTTCCCCCAAAAGAATGGAGAAAGTGGGAAAAAAGGGGTGTCTTTTCAAGGCGTGGGTACCCCGGGTGGGCCCCTCCCCTTGGGGTACCACCGGAAAAGGGGTCCCCCCAACGGTACCACGGTGGGTACAACGGGGGTAGGTACCCGGTCAAAAAGTGGGAAAAACCCGGTGGGAAAAACCCCCCTGCGCCCACTGTGGCCCGGGTGATCCTTATGTCGTCAAAACCCAAATCGGATGTGTGACCTTTTTTACGTTCTAAACATGATTTTGACATCAATTTCATTGATTTTGATTCTAAAATGGTGAAGTACTAACCCGCTCAATTATGTTAGGTTCACCAAATCCTACCGATTCTCGGATCTCACCGAAAGGGGGAATCCTTATCCCCGGGAAAGTGGGAGAGGCGTTTGGCCTTTTTTCAAGGCATTTGTTTGGCATTCATATAACTATATCTAATCTAGTCATGTCATCATGAATATGCTATATAGATTAGTCATTCCACACATTGATGTGCATATATGCTATTTTACTTTTCAAATGCCAATTGGTGAGATGTTTATATGTTGAATGTGGACATCATGGTGCATAATGCATTGATAGACTAGATCCCGTAGTCGGCTTGGAAGCGAATGCATTGGTGGCGTGGAATGGGACGGGGCACTATCTCGTACTATTGTCATATAGGAGCATGCGGTATTGGATTCTCACCATCCGTTTTTCGACCCTTCCCCAGGGTTAAGGTGTTGGGTTACCTTTGGGGGGAAAATGTGTTGTCGGTTTGTGGCGGTTAGGCATTCCCCGGATCTTTGGGGGCATCGGAAACCCCGGTGGTACATTCAAAAAGCCAAATCTGCTTTTAAATTTTTTGGTCGGCCCTTTTTTTTCATCATTTACATTTCTTTAAAGGGGTGGGCGGCATTGTCTTTACTTTTAGTACCCCGATGGGCCTTCCCCGGCCCTATGGGGATCTGGGGGGAGTTCCTCGTCCCGGGGTATCGGCCTATGGTTGTAGTAGCACTAAAACCAAAGACTTAGTAATGTTGCTTAGGTGGATGTGATTTAAAAAAAGATGGCATGTAGTGCATATGATGTGTTGTGATGTGGGGGCTTGTGGTCCATCTTTCTACTTGAGCTAGTGAGCTCATCCCCGTGTGCACCCCTTTTAGATGTTTTTACAGGTCATACATCAGAAGCATGGGGTGGGCCCCACTCGAGTTCCAAGAGGACTAGTCCCCGGGGAGTTGACCCGGGGGGGGCGTTTTCGCGAACTATTTTGGGGACAGCCCGAGGCCGTCTTGAGCTCCATTTAGGGGGGCTCTTCTATATGATGCCGTGGGCAAAACCCCCGATCATGAGCTCACCGAAACCGGGGCTTGTACTCGATGGTTTTGATGATTTCTGTATACTTGGTATTTGAATCATATTCTTTTGTGTATATATCATGCCTTGGCCCAAATGTATATAATTATTGTACCCTTTGGTATCAAGTATATGGGATTTATTCAGGGGAAAACTTAGTTTTTGGATCGATGAACATGTTAGTTGTGTGTATCTTTTGGTGAAATCTGATGTATGATCTGGCAGTTTGGGTTAACGGTTAACTCGGTCCGCTCGTTCGTTGACGGGTGTAAAGTAGGGACTATCCTGTCCCTCTTGGTGAATAGTACCCCCCAGATGTCCCTCTTCACAAAGAACATCTTCGAAAGATGTTCAACGTAAATTGGCCCACTTGAGATAAACACCTCAAAACAAAGAATAGTGTGCGGGGTTTCCGATGGCTTGGGGCGGCAGGCTGGGGATCGGTGACAAGCTGGGCCGAGACCCTAAGGCCACTCTGAAAGGGCGTCGTGAGGGCCACCTCATCCTAGAGGCATCTACAAGTTCATCCTTTGGGATGCACATCACCACGTAATTGGGCTGCCATCCCCCCGATCAAGTGAGGATGCTCGGGTTTTGGGCGTGGTTTCTTCTCTAAACCCCGCTAGGCCCACCTCAAACCGCTGATGGGCCAGCCATGGGTCTTACCATGGCATTGGGGTGAGCTATAAACTAGGATCACCCTTGGTTGGGCGATCTCGGCAGACCATTTCCCAGACTGGGGCGAGCCTCTGGCCACCAAACCCTGAACTTCCATCGAGCTGGATCCTTGGGGTGTTGTCATTGGGGGGCGGGATCGGATTTGGACACTCTAGGGGGTTTTTCCTAAGCCTCAAAACCGTAAAGGGGGGTTTGGTTGGAGTCGGGGTCACATATGGACCCCTTCGGGATCACCGGTGATGTAAAAACACGACGGTGGCGGAAGAAGAATAAAGTCACAACCATAGTCGACTTACTTTTTTTAAAGGATGAGCTTGAAAGTGGCCTGGAGAAGATGAGCTAGGGGACAGTGGGGGAAAGTTGGTTGGTGGTGTTCAAGATGCCATCTGCTCGAAGACTCGTAGATGACCGCGCTAAGGCTAGGGTGAGCTGATCTAACTTTACCACTAGAACAAATCCGAAGTTTTTTGGGAAAAAAATGTGTCCTATTTATAGGTGAAGGTGGTGGAGAAGGGAATTTGGTTTTGAGATCAATGGTGAACCAAAGTAGCCTCTTCGCCCAAGGTGAAGTAATGGCATTGTGACCGTGGTAGAACCAGCGTTTCATGCTAAGCAATGGTCCCCGATCACGAAAGTCAACCTTATTAATGCTCTAGTTTTCGAACCAAGCTGCTAGAGCG
>JAJSZK010000040.1:27500-29887 GCA_022985045.1 Macadamia tetraphylla | reverse complement strand
CATGCCTCATTTCATAGGGAACCTCAAAGTGGCTCTATTTCATTATATTCCATCCATATCCCAATTCCATTCATTTAATATCCCTTTGGTGTCATTGACATAAGAGATGTCGTTTCTAGTCTATCTCTTTCTTTCATTTATATATATGGAAAGTTAATAAATCATCATAATCGAGAAATTGCAATAGAAAGAAAAAGGGAGGTTTGTGATGATTTTGAAATCTTTTCTACTAGGTAATCTATTATCTTTATGCATGAAGATAATCAATTCGGTCGGTCGGATTCCCATTATGGATTTCTGACCACATTCTCCATAGGGCTCTTTATCTCTTCCTTCCGAGCTCGGGTTATGGGAAGGAACTGAGAAGAAGGTATCAGCAATAACTGGTTTTATTACGGGACAGCTCATGATGTTCATATCGATCTATTATGCGCCTCTTGCATCTAGCATTGGGTAGACCTCATACAATAACTGTCCTAGTTCTACCGTATCTTTTGTTTCATTTCTTCTGGAACAATCACAAACACTTTTTTGATTATGGATCTACTACCAGAAATTCAATGCGTAATCTCAGCATTCAATGTGTATTCCTGAATAATCTCATTTTTCAATTATTCAACCATTTCATTTTACCAAGTTCAACGTTAGCGAGATTAGTCAACATTTATATGTTCTGATGCAACAACAAGATCTTGTTTGTAACAAGTAGTTTTGTTGGTTGGTTAATTGGTCACATTTTATTCATGAAATGGGTTGATTGGTATTATTCTGATGCCAAAATCATTTTATCAGATCTAATGTACTTATTCGATCTGAAGGACCTTGTGTCAGAATTGAGAAATTCTATGGCTCGAATCTTTAGTATTCTCTTATTTATCACCTGTGTCTACTATTTAGGCAGAATGCCGTCACCTATTGTCACTAAGAAACTGAAAGAAACCTCAGAAACGAAAAGAAAGGGAGCAAAGTGAGGAAGAAACAGATGTAGAAATAGAAAGAACTTCCGAAACGAAGGGACTAAACAGGAACAAGAGGGATCCACCGAAGAAGACTCTTACCCTTCCCTTTGTTCGGAAGAAAAGGAGGATCCGGACAAAATAGATGAAACGAAGAGATCCGAGTGAATGGAAACGAAAAACAAAGGATGAATTCCACTTACTTTAAAGAGACATCCTATAAAAATAGCCCAGTTTTAAAATTCTTATCTGGATGGAAATCCAGAAAATTCGAAGTTAGAAATACTTAAAGAAGATAAAGACAATTTATGGTTTGAAAAACCCCTGAAATCTTAGATCAAAACACTATGTATGGATGGTATGAACTGCCTAAACAAGAATTCTTGAACGGCGAACAACCAGAGCCTATTACTCACTACATCCAAAAATTTCCATTAATGAAACATGTAAATCCATTGGAAAATCAAAATACGCATGTCCGATGAAATGGTTGTTGCATCTGTTCCAATAACGAATCATTGGTTTAACTGAATAACTAAATAAAATAGATAGACCTTCTCTTCGTCTCAGGTCGATGGATCTTCTCAATTGGAAGATCTCCTATATGGAGAATACACATTCCAGTTGACCGAGCCTAATTCTAATTGTTTTGTTCCGAAGCAAAGATATCCACGGGGGCCGGTTCGTCCTATTCAGATATTCACGACCAAGAGGTACTGGATTCTCTTTCGGATAGGCCCTGAAAGGAGAAGGAAGGCTGGAATGCCAACAGACGTCTATTATTGAATTCACCCGACCCGCCATTTTGGGAACGTCCAGTGCCAAAGTCATTGAATGGATAAGTCGCCAATCCTAAAACGGACTATGTAATGTACTTTATCTGCTGGGTTACGGGCGGCATTTTACCATAGGTTTCATTGTATCAATCTACCCTTGTTTGATTCCTGTTGAAGCATATACTGGGGTGGGTGCAGGGCGAACGATTTCAAAGCGGACTTTCCATTCATTAGATAGAGAAGATCGTTAAGATTCGTGATCCGCTGCCGAACTTATTCCAATTCCAACAGCTCGGACTCGGATCGGGATCGCCGGAATACTTCGTATCAACAGATACTCGTATATCAATATTGATTCGATCCGAGATCTCTATTGAATTGCTCATTCAATGAGCATTCTCAATATTATGCCTTGAAGAGGACTCTGAACCTCCACGCTTTTTAGCACGAGATTTTGAGTCTCGTCACCATTTCACCACCAAGGCATCTTGAAAGTGAATCGTATTTCATGAATATGATATCTATCTAGTGTGATGTATGGAATATATGACAAAGGTGGAGTGTTGGAGTATTTCTATCGATCGGTCATGTCATATAGGCCTGAGTCGACATCCAATTGCTTTGATTTGAATTATCCGGAGGATACCTTATATAT
>JAJSZK010000040.1:15000-22500 GCA_022985045.1 Macadamia tetraphylla | reverse complement strand
GATCCCGGCTCGGTGAGTCCTTTTCTTCCATGAACTTTTGGGCACCAGTCCCATTTTGTCTCTGGGACCGAGGAGAAAGGGGGCTAGGGGAAGAGGATTGTACCATGAGAAGAAAGGGAGGTAAACCCTTTTTAAAATATAAACATGGTTTCCAAAATGAGACCCAATGTCGATCCGAATGAATCAGCCTTTCCACGGAGGTAAATTTTTGCCTGCTAGGCAAGAGGATAGAAAGTTACAAATTCTGTCTCGGTGGGACATGTATTTCATTATTGAAATTATAAATGAAGTAGTTAATGGGGGGGTTCCCATTACCCTTTTGTGTAGTGAAATCTTGTATGTTCCTAAGAATAAGAAAAGTAATTTGTCCACTTTTCGAGGTCTCAAAGGGCCTCTTTGAATGGGGGAAAAAGAGATGTAACCCAGTTCCTTCGAAATGGTAAGATTTTTGGGCGCAAGAAGAAGGGGTTGATCCGTATCATCTTGACTTGGTTCTGCTTCCTCTTTTTAACAATACCGAGTCGGGTTTTTCCCATCCGTATGAATAGAACATGCTGAGCAAAATTTTCCCTTTTTAAAACCTGCCGATTTAGATCGGGAAAATCGAGGGATTTTATGAAACCATGTGCTATGGCTCGAATCCGTAGTCAATCCTTTTTCCCGATAGGAGAGGACAATTGAATCCCATTTTCCCATTTTTTTGTATCCGAAATAGGGAAAAGAAGGCCCGGCCCAAGTTGTTCAGGAATAGTGGCGTTGAGTTTTCGCCCCTTTTGCCTTAGGATTAGCGCTTTTTCCCGAGGGGGGCAGGAAGGGGTATAATCAGCGGTAGAGTGTCACCTTGACGTGGTGGAAGCACTTCGAGCCTGATTACCCCTAAACCCAATGTAAGTTTTTTATTTTGACTTGCTCCTCCGCCGTGATCGAATGAGAATGGATAAGAGGTCGGGATTGACGGGGGGGGGCAGGGAGGGTTATATTTCTGGGAGCGAGCTCCAGGCGAATATGAAGCGCATGGATAAAGTTATGCCTTGAATGAAAGACAATTCCAATCCGCTTTTCACGAACAAGGAAGCTAAGAAAGCAACTATGAATCTCATAGATTTCGATCCTGGCTGGATGAACGCTGGCGGCATGCTTAAAAATGCAAGTCGGACGGGAAGTGGTGTTTCCAGTGGCGGACGGGTGAGTAAGCAAGAACCTCCCCTTTGGGAGGGGAAAACAGCGGGAAACGGCTGCTAATCCCCCAGGCTGAGGAGAAAAAGGAGGAACCCCCAAGGAGGGCCGCGTCTGATTAGCTAGTTGGTGAGGCAATAGCTCCCAAGGCGATGATCAGTAGCTGGTCCGAGAGGATGATCAGCCACACTGGGACGAGAACGGCCCAGACCCCTACGGGAGGCAGCAGGGGGAATTTTCCGCAATGGGCGAAAGCCTGACGGAGCAATGCCGCGGAGGAAGAAGGCCCACGGGTTGTAAATTTTTTTCCGGAGAAGAAGCAATGACGGTATTGGGAATAAGCATCGGCAAACCCTTGTGCCAGCAGCCGCGGTAATACAGAGGATGCGGTTATCCGGAATGATTGGGCGTAAAGCGTCTGGGGGGTTTTTTCGCCCCCGGTCAAATCCCGGGGCTCAACCCTGACAGGCGGTGGAAACTCCCGCGGGAGTACGGTGGGGGCAGAGGGAATTTCCGGTGAAGCGTGAAATGCGTAGAGATCAAAAGAACACCAACGGCGAAAGCCCCTCTGGGCCGACACTGACACTGAGAGACAAAAGCTGGGGAGCGAATGGGATTAGATCCCCCAGTAGTCCACCCGAAACGATGGATCCCAGGCGCCGTATCGCCCCGCAGTGCTGTAGCTAACGCGTTAAGTATCCTGCCGGGGAGTAGTTCGCAAGAATGAAACCAAAGGAATTGACGGGGCCCGCAAAGCGGTGGAGCATGGGTTTAATTGATGCAAAGCGAAGAACCTTACCAGGGCTTGAATGCCGCGAATCCTTTTTAAAAGAGAGGGTGCCTTCGGGAACGGGACACAGGTGGTGCATGGCTGTCGTCAGCTCGTGCCGTAAGGTTTTGGGGTTAAGTCCCGCAACGAGCGCAACCTCGTTTTAGTTGCCACCGTTGATTTTGGGAACCCCTGAACAGACTGCCGGTGATAACCCGGGAGGAAGGTGAGGATGACGTCGTCATCATGCCCCCATGCCCTGGGCGACACACGTGCACAATGGACGGGAAAAGGGTCGCGATCCCGCGAGGGTGAGCTCCCCAAAAAACCCGTCCCAGTTGGATTGCAGGCGCAACTCGCCTGCATGAAGCCGGAATCGCTAGTAATCGCTGGTCAGCCATACGGCGGTAAACTTTCCCCGGCCTTGTCACACCGCCCGTCACATAGGGAGCTGGCCATGCCCGAAGTCGTTACCTTAACGCAAGGAGGGGATGCGGGCAGGGCTAGTGACTGGAGTGAAGTCGAAAAAGGTACCCGTACGGGAAGGGGCGGGATCACCTTTTCGGGGAGAGCTAATGCTTTTTGGGGTATTTTGGTTTGACACTGCTTCACACCCAAAAAGAAGCGAGCTACGTCTGAGCTAAGCTTGAGATGGAAGTCTTCGTTTCTCGACGGTGAAGTAAGACCAAGCTCATGAGTTTATTATCCTAGGTGGGAAAAGTTGATAGGATCCCCTTTACGCCCCCATTTTCCCCCCTGTGGCGACAGGGGCGAAAAAAGGAAAGAGGGGATGGGTTTTCTCGTTTTTGGGAAAGGGGCCCCAGGGGGAGGCCCGCACGACGGGCTATTAGCTCAGTGGTAGAGCGCGCCCTGATAATTGGTCGTTGTCCCTGGGCTGTGGGGGCCCTCAGCCACATGGATATTTCAATGTGTCATCAGCGCCTGACCCGGAGATGTGGATCACCCAAAGGGCACAAGATGGCGTACCCTCCTGTTCGAACCGGAGTTTGAAACCAAACTTCCTCAGGAGGATAGATGGGGCGATTCGGGGAGATCCGTAGATCCAATTTTCTATTCACTGGGATCCGGCGGTCCGGAGGGGACCCCCATGGCTCCTCTTTCTCGAGAACCCAAACATCCCTTATCAGTGTATGGACAGCTATCCCCGGGCACAGGTTTAGGTTCGGCCTCAAGGGGAAAAAATGGAGCACCAACAACGCATCTTCACAGACCAAGAACTACGAGATCCCCCCTTTCATTCGGGGGTGACGGAGGATCGTAATTGAGCCTTTTTTGATGCTTTTCCGGAGGTCTGAGAAAGCTGCAATAAATGGTCGACAAGCCCCTTTCCCCGAAAGGAAGAACGTGAAATTTTTTTTTCCTTTTCCGTAGGGACCAGGAGATTGGATCTAGCCATAAGAAGAATGCTTGGTATAAATAGGTTTGAAAAGGATCTTAGAGTGTCTAGGGTTGGGCCAGGAGGGTCTCTTAACGCCTTTTTTTTTTCTTCTCATGGGAGTTATTTCCAAAGACTTGCCATGGTAAGGAAGAAGGGGGAACAAACATTGGAGAGCGCAGTACAACGGAGATTTTATGGGGTCGGGAAGGATGAATCGCCCGAAAATAATCTATTGATTCTCCCCCAATTTGGGTTTGGGACATAGGTGCGATGATTTACTTCACGGGCGAGGTCTCGGGTTCAAGTCCAGGATGGCCCAGCTGCGCCGGGGAAAAGAATAGAAGAAGCATCTGACCTTCATGCATGCTCCATTTGGGCCGGGGGATATAGCTCAGTTGGTAGAGCCCCCTTTAATTTGGGGTCGTTGCGATTACGGGTTGATGTCTAATTGTCCAGGCGGTAATGATAGTATCTTGTACCTGAACCGGTGGCTCACTTTTTCTAAGTAAGGGGGAAGAGGACCAAACATCCACCAAAGACTCTACTGAGACAAAGATGGGCGTCAAGAACGTAGAGGAGGTGGGATGGGCAGTTGGTCAGATCTAGTATGGATCGTACATGGACGGTAGTTGATTTTTGGCCTCCTGGGGTTCCCCACCTGGGATCCCGGGGGAAGAGGACGTTGGCCTTGCGAACAGCTTGATGCACTATCCCCCTTAAACCCCTTTTGAGCGAAATGCGACAAAAGGAAGGAAAATCCATGGCCCGACCCCATCGTCTCCCCCCCAGGAACTACGAGACGCCCAAGGATTCGGCATCCGGGGGTCAGGACCGACCACAGAACCCTGTTCAATAAGTGGAACGCATTAGTTCCGTTTTGGTTGGGCAGTAAGGGTCGGAAAAGGGGCAATCACCATTCTTAAAACCAGCATTCTTAAGACCAAAGAGTCGGGGGGAAAAAGGGGGAAAGCCTCCGTTCCTGGTTCTCCTGTAGCTGGATTCTCCGGAACCACAAGAACTTAGAATGGGATTACAACTCAGCACCTTTGAGATTTTGAGAAGAGTTGTTTGAGAGCACAGTACGATGAAAGTTGTAAGCTGTGTTGGGGAGTTATTGTCTATCGTTCCCTATGGTAGAATCAGTGGGGGAGGCCTGAGGGCGGTGGTTTACCCTTGGCGGATGTCAGCGGTTCGAGTCCGCTTATTCCAGCTCGTGAACTTAGCCGATACAAAGGTATATGATAGCACCCAATTTTTCCGATTGGCAGTTCGATCTATGATTTATCATTCGGACGTTGATAAGATCCTTCCATTTAGCAGCACCTTAGGATGGCATACCCTTAAAGTTAAGGGGAGGTTCAAACGAGGAAAGGCTTACGGTGGATCCCAGGACCCAGAGACGAGGAAGGGCGTAGTAAGCGACGAAATGCTTGGGAGTTGAAAATAAGCATAGATCCGGAGATTCCTGAATAGGTCAACCTTTCGAACTGCTGCTGAATCCATGGGCGGGCAAGAGACAACCTGGCGAACTGAAACATCTTAGTAGCCAGAGGAAAAGAAAGCAAAAGGATTCCCGTAGGGGCGAGCGAAATGGGAGCAGCCTAAACCGTGAAAACGGGGTTGTGGGAGAGCAAAAGGTCGTGCGCTAGGAAGGGGGGAGTACTGCCCCAGATGGCGAGAGTCCAGTAGCGAAAGCATCACTAGTTTACGCCTGACCGGGAGGGGCATGGAACCCTTTGGTGAATCAGCAAGGACCACCTTGCAAGGCTAAATACCCTGGGTGCCCGATAGCGAAGTAGTACCGTGGGGGAAGGTGAAAAGAACCCCATCGGGGAGTGAAAAGAAATGAAACCGTAAGCCCCAAGCAGTGGAGGAGACCAGGCTCTGACCGCGTGCCTGTTGAAGAATGAGCGGCGACTCATAGGCAGTGGTTTGGGTTAAGGGAACCCACCGGAGCCGTAGCGAAAGCGAGTCTTCATGGGGCAATTGTCACTGTTTATGGCCCCGAACCTGGGTGATCTATCCATGACCAGGATGAAGCTTGGGTGAAATTTGGGAGGTCCAAACCCGACTGATGTTGAAGAATCAGCGGATGAGTTGTGGTTGGGGGTGAAATGCCACTGAACCCAGAGCTAGTGGTTCCCCCCGAAATGCGTTGAGGCGCGCAGTTGACTGACATCTGGGGGTAAAGCACTTTTTCGGTGGGGGCCCGGGAGAGCGGTACCAAATCGAGGCAAACTCTGAATACTGATATGACCCCAAAAAGGGCGGTGGCCAGTGAGACGATGGGGATAAGCTTCATCGTCGAGGGGGAAACAGCCCGATCACCAGCAAGGCCCCAAATGACCGCTCAGTGATAAAAGGAGGTGCAGAGACAGCCAGGAGGTTTGTAGAAGGCTACCCTTGAAAGAGTGCATGCTCACTGATCGAGCGCTTTGCGCCAAGATGAAGGGGGGAATCTGCCAAGCTGGGGGAAAAATGCATCGGTAGGGGAGCGTTCCGCCTTAGAAGGAAGCCCCCGCGCGAGCAGGTGGGACGAAGGGAAGCGAGAATGTCGGCTTGAGTAACGCAAACATTGGTGAGAATCCAACCCCGAAAACCGGGTTCCCCCGCGGTTCGTCCAGGGAGGGTGAGTCAGGAAAGATCGGGCCGAAAGGCGGTCGATGGACAACAGGTGAATTTTCCCTGTACTACCCCTTGTTGGTCCGGGGGACGGAGGAGGCTAGGTTGGGAAAATGGTTATGGTTCAAGGACGCAAGGGACCTTGCTTTTCAGGGTAAGAAGGGTAGAGAAATGCCTGAGCCAAGTCCGAGACCAGGCCCCCGGCCCTGGAAATGCCATACTCCCGGGAAAAGCTCGAACGACCTTCAAAAAAGGGGTACCTGTACCCGAAACCCACGGGGGGTAGGTAGAGAATACCTGGGGGCGCGAGACAACTCTCAAAGGAACTCGGCAAATACCCCCGTAACTTCGGGAAAAGGGGGTGCCTAAAGGGGGGTCGGTGACCGGGCCCCGGGCGACTGTTTACAAAACACAGGTCTCCGCAAAGTCGTAAGCCCAGTATGGGGCTGACGCCCCCAGTCCCGGGAAGGTAAAGGGGTTGGGACCTGATGACGGGGGACCCGGCGACCGAACCCCCGGGTGAACGGGGGCCGTAACTAAACGGTCCAAAGGTAGCAAAATTTCCCTTGTCGGTAAGTTCCGACCCGCACGAAAGGCGTAAGATCTGGGCACTGTCTCGGAGAGAGGCCTGAAATAGACATGTCTGTGAAGATGGGACTACCTGCACCTGGACAGAAAGACCCTATGAAGCTTTACTGTTCCCTGGGATTGGTTTTGGGCCTTCCTGCGCAGCTTAGGTGGAGGGCGAAGAAGGCCCCTTTCCGGGGGCCTGAGCCATCAGTGAGATACCCCCTGAAGAGCTAGAATTTAACCTTGTGTCAGGCCCTAGGGCCAAGGGACAGTCTCAGGTAGACAGTTTCTAGGGGGCGTAGGCCTCCCAAAAGGTAACGGAGGGGAAAGGTTTCCGGGCCGGACGGAGATTGGCCTCGAGTGCAAAGGCAGAAGGGAGCTTGCCCAAAACCCCCGTCGAGCAGGGACGAAAGTGGGCCCTTTAGTGATCCGACGGTCCCGAGGGGAAGGGGCCGTCGCTCAACGGATAAAAGATTAGGATAACAGGCTGATCTTCCCAAGAGTTCACATCGAGGGGAAGGGTTTTGGCCCCGATGTCGGCTCTTCGCCACCTGGGGCGTAGTATTTTCCCAAAGGGGTTGGGCTGTTCGCCCATTAAAGCGGTAGGGAGCTGGGTTCAGAACGTCGAGACAGTTCGGTCCATATCCGGTGTGGGCAGAGCATTGAGAGGCCCTTTTCCCAGTACGAGGCCCGGGGAAGGACGCACCTCTGGGTACCAGTTATCGTGCCCACGGTAAACGCTGGAGCCAAGGGGGAGCGGATAACGCTGAAAGCATCTAAGAGTGCCCACCCCAAGATGAGGTCCCATTCCGATTTCCCCCAGAGCCCCCGGGTAGAAAGCCGAGACAGGACGGTTCTCTGCTGGGGGGATGGAGCAAGAAGTTTTGAGAATCCAAAAAAAGGTCACGGCGAGACGACCCTTTTATCATTACGTAGGGCATGGAAGTGCAGTGATGTATGCAGC
>JAJSZK010000040.1:0-2500 GCA_022985045.1 Macadamia tetraphylla | reverse complement strand
CTCGATGGTCATACAAATTAATCGACGATTTTGAACAAGAGGTGGATCAGGAAGATCCATTAGAAGATCCGATTCGTTCAAGGAAAACCAAACGTGTAATCATTTTTACTGCTAACGAGTCGAATACCAATACTTATACAAATAATACGAGAAATTATGATCAAGTGGACGAAGTGACTTTAATACATTATTCACAACAACCGGATTTTCGTAGGGATCTAATCAAAGGATCCATGCGCTCTCAAAAACGTAAAACAGCTATGGGAGAACTCTTTCAAGCAAATGTGCATTCGCCGCTTTTTTTGGACAGAATAGACAAACCTTTTTTTTTTTCTTTTGATATTTCCGGAATGATGAGGCTAATTTTGGGAATTGGATGGGTAAAATACAGAATTCAAAACTTTGGATTTTGAGGAGAAGAAAAGAGAGGAGAAAAGAAGAAAATGAACGAATAGCAATAGCAGAAGCCTGGGATAGTATGATATTTGCTCAAGCAATAAGGGGTTGCCTGTTAGTAACCCAGTCGATTCTTAGAAAATATCTTGTATTACCTTCATTGATAATAGCTAAAAATATCCTTCGTATTTTTTTATTTCAAATCCCCGAGTGGTACGAAGATTTGAAAGAGTGGAATAGAGAAACGCATGTTAAATGCACTTATAACGGTGTGCAATTATCAGAAAGAGAATTTCCGAAAAACTGGTTAATCGAAGGTATTCAGATAAAGATTCTTTTTCCTTTCTGTCTGAAACCATGGCATAGATCTAAGCTACGATCGCACCATAGAGATCCAATAAAAAAGAAAGGAAAAAAAGCTAGTTTTGGTTTTTTAACAGTCTGGGGAATGGAAACGGAACTTCCTTTGGTTTCTCCTGAAAACAACCATCTTTTTTTAAACCCATTTTTAAAGAACTCGAAAAAAAAAGATGGATTACCAAAAAAGTCTTATTTATAAAAAGAATAATGAAAGACCTTACAAAAGTAAATTCAATTCGATTATTTCGATTGAAGGAAGTAAATAAATCGAATGACAATCAAAATATAAAAAACTCACAAAATTCTATAATTAGAAATCAGATTATTCATGAATCATCCATTCGAGTCAGATCCACGGATTGGAAAAATTATTCACTGACAGAAAGAAAAATGAAAAATCTAGCCAATAGGACAAAAACAATTAGAAATCAAATAGAAAAAATCACAAAAGACAAGATAAAATATTTCTAACCTCAGAGATAAATATTAATCCTAAGGAAACAAGTTGTGATATTCAAAAATCAGAATCGTCAAAAAATTTTTGGCAGATATTAAAAGAAAAATACCCGATTAATACGTAAATGGCACTTTTTTTAAATTTTTTCATTGAAAAGATATGCATAGATACTCTTCTATTTTCATTAATATTCCCAGGATCAAAGCACAACTTTTTCTTGAATCAACAAAAAAATTCTTGATAAATACATTTACAATTACAATACTAAAACAAATCAAAAGATATTAATGAAACAAATAAAAATACAATTCACTTTATTTTGACTATAAAAAAGTCGCTTTTTAATATTAGTAATAAAAATTCGCAGATTTCTTGTGATCAATCTTCCTTGTCACAAGCATATGTTTTTTACAAATTATCACAAACTCAAGTTATTAACAAGTATGACTTGAGATCTGTACTTCAATACCACGGAACATCTCTTTTTCTTAAGGATATAATAAAGAATTTT
Organism: Macadamia tetraphylla; assembly: GCA_022985045.1. Taxonomy (NCBI): domain Eukaryota; kingdom Viridiplantae; phylum Streptophyta; class Magnoliopsida; order Proteales; family Proteaceae; genus Macadamia; species Macadamia tetraphylla. Next base: position 776 of record JAJSZK010000040.1, on the reverse strand, counting down.
TTTCCCGAACAAAAAGAAATACTTCATTCCGAATCAAGGCATAAGAAATTTCGGAATTCTAGAATGAATGAATGGAAAACTGGTTAAAGGGTCATTATCAATATGATTTATCTCAGACTAGAGGGGCTAGATTAGTGCCACAAAATGGCGAAATAGAGTCAATCAACGCCGTAGGGCTCAAAAAAGATTCAAAATTTTGGGTTCATATGAAAAATACCAATTAATTCATTCCAAAAACGAAAACGATTCTACGGTAGAGTCATTACTGAATCAAAAAGAAAAATTTAAAAAACACTACAGATATAGTCGTTTATCACATAAATATATTAATTATAATTATGAAGATAAGAAGGAATTATATATTTATGGATCACCTTACAAATAAACAAGAGCCGAAAGATTCCTATAATTACAACACACATAAACTTGAATCATTTAATGGGCTAGAAGATATATCTATTAATGATTATCTAGGGAAGATTATCTTATTGAGACGGAGAAAATCCAGATAGAAAATATTTTGATTGGGGATTCTCCGTTTTGTCTTATAAAAGGGCCAATATTGAGGCCTGGGCCAATATGAATACTGGGACCAACATTCAAAAAAGACTAAGACTGGAACTGATTATTATAAAAATAAAATACAAATAATAGATAAAATGGATAAAAAGATCTTTTAATTTGAAGATTTATCAAAAATCAACCGCCCAAGCAAAGGTTTTTTTTTTTTGATTGATGGGAATGAATGAAGAAATATTAAATCGTCCCGTATCGAA
>JAJSZK010000399.1:0-14808 GCA_022985045.1 Macadamia tetraphylla | reverse complement strand
TGGCCCCCCCCCCCCCAACCCACCTTAATTTTTTACTTTGACTTTTGGCTCTAGTTTTGGTCTGATCTGGTGTAGACACCCAATTTTTTCACTTTTATTCGGCTATGATGAACTACGAATCTTGGACACAACTTCTTACTTCCGATCGACAGAGTTGATGATTGATTGAGGTAGTCCGACCCAGACATATTCCATACCCACCCAAAATCTCAAAAATCTTGTTCAAGAGAAAAGAAGGGTCCAATTATGATGTTTCATGTACGAAGGAATTCAGTCCTAGGTGACCATACGGATGGATAGTACTCGAAATCACGATTCCAACGATATATGGTACGTAAAAATCAGATCATTGAATCTTCCGCAATCATTCCCAGAAATTATACCTTGAGAGTCTAAATCCTGCCCATGCGAGCCACCACGCCTTGCCTTGAATGCCCAAACCCCAGCCATGCGAGACCCCACGCCATACCTTGAGCGTTCAAACCCCGCCCATGCGAGCCCCCACGCCTTGCCTTGAGCACCCAAACCCCGCCCATCGAGTCCCCATGCCTTGCCCCGCACCCCTACCCATGCCCTGTGTACACCCGACCAAGAGCCGCGCGCAGCCAACCAAGCTCCGCGCATACCCGACCAAGCCCCAGCGCCCTGTTGAAGCTTCAACGCCCCTGTTTAAGCATCAACAACCCTGTTTTAGCTTCAGCACCCCCGGCGAGGCCCCGACACTCCCACCGATGATCGGAATCCCCATTCTGGTGATCCACATTGTCCCGCTAGTGTACTCTACACCGTGACCTCCCATTGGTCCAAAAAGATGTTTTTTTACCTTATTGGTCTAAAAAAATTACTTTTCCCCCCATTGACCAAAGTAATTTACCCTCCACCCCATTGGTCCAAAATTTCATACTTTCACCCAATTGGTTTAGAAAATTTACTTTTTGCTACCATTGGCTAAGGAATTTTCTCTTTCCTCCCTATTGGTCCAAAAATCTATAAATACCCCCTCTTTTTTGTTTTACATACAACAAACACTCAAGTCTCTTAGGAGTAGGGGTGTCAACCGGTCGGGCCGGTTCGGTTTCGGTCGGGCTTAATCGGGCTTGAAGACTTTCAAAGGCTACACGTGTCCGCCCATTTAACTAATCGGGCTTAGTTATTGAGGGCATGGTACACTTTATATTCGATTCGTCGGTCTCGGTTATAAGGGGCCATCTTAATCGGACTTTAATCGCCTTAACGCTACGGACATGTTTAATGTTAAACGGACTTTAACGGTTTTTAAACGGGCCCTCTTTAAAATGTGCTATTATTTTCCCGGGCCCACTTATGAAAGCCCAAAAATGACAATAAATCAATAAATGATACAAAATATAACCATTATTTAAAATGTGAACATGTCTTTACTTTTTAGTTTTATTCTTTAATTTGGGGGTAAAATAGGTATTCTACAATCATTAAAGGTCGAGCCAAGTCGGTGCACAATAGGCCGGTTCTGGTCGGCGTTATTCGGTCGGTCTCGGTCGGCGCCGACAGTTCAAGTAGCAAAACCGAGCCACCATTTATAACGGTCGGCTCAAGCCGACATCGCTTAATAAACGGTCCGGGCCGGGCCGGTCTTTAAACGTTCGGTCCCGGTCGGTTTACCCGGTTCGGGCCACAAATTGACACCCCTACTTAGGAGCATTCATAGTAAAGAAGCTTTGCCCTCTCTCCTCCCCTTCTCCCTTGAGGTTTTTCAAGTCTTCGAAGAGATCTTCATAAGATCTAAAGTGTTTTTCGAGCCTTCCAAATTCTTCAATCCTTTGCCTTCTTTGAGTGAGATTTCATATAGAAAATTTTTTTCCTTAGTCTCTCACACCCTTTTGAGGTTCTTTAAGTCTTCGGAGAGATCTTCATAAGATTCCTTCGAATCTTTGAAGTGTTTTTCGGGGCTTCGAAGTTCTTCAACCATTTAGGTTTCAGCTCATTCTCAGTGGAAGCTCTATCGGAGTGCCACCTCAGTCTAGCCTTCCCATAGCCTATCCCCAATGGAAGTCCTCCCATAGCCTATCCCCAGCGAAAGCTCTGTCGGAGTGTCACTTCAGCCTAGCCCTCCCATAGCCTATCCCCTGCAGAAGCTCTGTCGGAGTGCCACCTCAACCATATCCAAAAGTAACCCATCCCTAGCGGAAGCTCTACCGAATCAATACCGCAATCAAAATCCTAAAGTAACCATTCCTAGTCGAAACTATGTCCAATCAACATCTCTAGAGAAAGGAAGCTAGAGGTCAAGACCATCTTTCCCTAAGCCAGGAGAATCCAAATGACAGTTTATGCCGGCACTAATTGGGGTCTTACCCCTCTTGACCTGAAACAGGGGTCAAGCTCAGGTATAATTTCTCACCCAAATTAGCATAATGTAGACTTTAAATTGACCTTGTTATAGTGTACATAATCATTTAAATTCAGTTAGTGTACATATGTTTGATAATTTAGCCATACTTGCAGAATAGGAATAATCATGAAAAATATTCATTCTTAAGCATCTAGTAGGAAGACCGGTTGAACTGGACAGATTGGATGCCTAACACCTTTCCAATTCTGTAACCTGACACGTGCCCTAAATCTCTGGATCAGACCAAATTTCAGACCATCAAACCTCTGTCTCAGTGATGATCTTTACACTCCTACAAAATAGACCTCCACATATCTCCGAGTGGCAGTATGGTGGTGCGAGGCCCACAGGTAAGCACATACGACACAACCCTCCCTTATGAAAGAGAAAGAGAGGAGAGAGGGCCGAATGCAAGTCCTTTCCCCCCCAAAAGGGAAAGAGATTTCTCTGGCCGCTACCCTCACAGTGGCAACTCCATTGGGGACACTGTCAAGCTTCCGACACTAGATGCTACCATTAAATGCAAGAACATTTTCCACCACATCTGTTTGAAAACTTGTTTGGCTAACCCCATGTTTGTATTATATTCGCTAACCGTATTATACATTGCGCTCAAAGTGAAATCATTCGACGAGGGACTCCTTGTCATGCCCTCACCCTCGGGGAGGTCAATGCATATTATGGAGAGTACTCTGAGAGCAAATGGTAGCTTTAGCCTGTACAAGGGTGTGGGTATTGTTAAATGGCGAGGATGTTCATAATTGTGCTAGCACCCTTGGGGAGGTCCACGCACTTTATGATATTCTGAGATTGAATAATGATATTCTCGAATTACACTTTTGCACACAATCTGTCACACCCCGTTCACACCGAACCGGGTCAGTGACCGGGTTAACACCGATTAACCCAAACTTGTCAGGATCATCTAATACTGTATTCCACCACAGCATACACACAACTAATAAAAGCTTATCAGATCAGCGGAAGACTAGGTTTACCTGTGAATATTCCTATAATACTTGATACCCGAATTGTGATACAATAGTTATATACATGTGGGCCCGAAGGCATGATATTTACACAATAAAAGTACAATTCACATATCAAGTATATAAAGAAACCATAAAAATCGAGTATCACTCGGCTCGGTATCAAAGGCTAGAGCTCAGCTCGGCATCAAGGGTTGAGCCCAGCTCGACATCACATGGTAGAGCTCAGCTAGGCCTCAAAAGTGGAGCTCAACTCGGTATCAGAACTACGGTCTCGCAGCACAACTCTCGCACGGGCAATCAGTCTCGTGCACTAACTCCTCAGGGGCCCACCAGTCCTCTTCAGGGAACTCAACCGTGGGACCCACCCCGTGTTCTTCAGATGGATGACCTGTAAAATCATCTAAAAAAAAGGGTGCACACATGGAATGAGCTCACTAGCTCAGTAAGTGGAAAGATGGACCACACAGCAGTCCACACAGCAAAACACAATCATATGCACTACATGCTATGCAATACATTTTAAATCACATCCACCTAAGTAACATTACGAAGTCTTTGGTTTAGTGCTACTACAGCACGGTCTGCTCTACTGGGTACGAGGCGAACTTCATCCATGAACGCCCATAGGGCTGTCGGAGAAGGCCCACCGTGAGTACTCGAAAAAATAAAAACATGTCGACCACCGACTCTCAACAGAAAGTAAATGACTGAAATTAAAGGTGCTCACTCCAGCAATTTAAAAGCAGTACGATTGGTCCTCTTGAATATACCACAGGGGTTGCCGACTATCCTAATAACCCGTCGGACGTTATGTCTAACCGCCACAGTGACCCGACAACTGCGACCACTGCTTCCCCCCAAATGATAACCCAACACCTTAACCCCTGTTGGGAAGGGTCGTAGCATGGGAAGGTGAAAATCCTAAACCGCATGCTCCTATATGACAATAGTACGATTGCATAGTACCACCGCGTCCCATACCACGGGCCACCAATGCACTCGTTTCCAAGCCGACTATGGCATCTAATCTATTAATGCATTATGCACAATGATGTCAATATTCATCACATAAACATCTCATCACTTGGCATTTAGAAAGTAAACATAGCACACATGCATAACAATGTGAGGATGACCAATCTACATAGCATTTTTATGATGGCATGACTAGACTAGATACAATTAAATGAATGCCAAACAATGCCTTGAAACAAGGCCAAACGTCCTCTCCCCACTTACCTGTAGTGTACAAGGATTCCCGTTCGGTACGGGTGAGATCCGGTGCGAGACGTGTAGGATTTGGTGAACCTAACATGAGTGAGTGGGGTTAGTACTTCACCATTTTGGAATCAAAATTAACACGATCCAATGACACGATCATGTTTAGAATCCTAAAAGAAGGTCAAACGTCTGATTCGGGCCCAATCGGACGAAAAGATCACATTCGGAGCCTCTTAGGTGGGTTAGACAGCCCACCTGTCTGGCCCTCTGGTCTGGACCGACGGGCAGGTTGGCCCACCGATTGGCCCGCCAATCTGGCCCACCGGTTGGGACAGGGGGCCTGCTAAGACCAGCGGGCAGGTTGGCCCGTCGGTTAGCCCACTGGTCTGGCCCGTCGGTTGTGCCCGAGGGCCCTGCCCTCTCAGGCGGGTGCCCATAGGCGGGCCAGATGGCCCACCGGTCTTGGCGGGAAAATTGCTATTTCTTCCCAACTTCCTCCATTCTTTTGGGATTCAAATGGGGCTTTTTCAAACCCATTCTTCACACTTTCAATGTCTTATAGGATGGTTCTAACCTAGATCTAGGTTAGATTCAAGTGATGGGAAGCCATCTTACCTTCTTTGCTCAAGAACACCTTCAAACCCCCAAAATCACTTCAAATCCACAATGCTTCTCCAACCTTGTCAATACCTCTTCAAATCCTTCAAGATCAACACATAAATCATCTATTAAACCTTAGATTCATCATTTCCAAGGGGATGTACAAGATCTCAAGAAACCCTACTCAAATCAAGGGTTTTACTTGGGTATGGTGAATGTTTAAGGAACCCAACTTTGCTTACCTCTAAATGTAGATCTAGTGTTGAAGATCACTCTTCCGGCGCCGGAATGGGAAGATCAAGCTTCGGCGCCGATGACATCCATCTCTTCTTCCTCTTCCTTCTCTTCCCTTCTTCTTCCCTTTCTTTTCTCTCTCCTCTTTACTCCTCTCACCAACGTACGAGTGTCATAAATGAGAAAAGAAAGGAAAGTATAAATGCTATATATACTTCTTTAAAATACTAAGCAATTCACATGGGTGGGTCACTCAGGTGGGTGGATGCGCCCACCTGTCCGCCCACCTGAGGGCCAAAACTTGGGATTTTGACAGAGTTCGGGCCTCGGCACGAACCTCACCCTTGGCATATGATGTAATACGTATGCACCTTAATATCTGACTACATACCTTTATCCGTACATGGCCTTATGATAGGTGCATGTACACGGCTTGGGTATTCCCGTCTCTTCTGGCACTGGCTCGGACTTGTCGAGCCAGCCGGTGTTTAAGGTCACCCTTGCCATCATAGTCTATAAGGAAACCGCTCTAATTCTCTTCGGTTTGGGTCCTGCATAGTTAAACTGAGTCAACCGTGTAATCAGACCGGGTTTAGGAAGTAGGGTATTACACAATCACTCATGGTTCCATAACCCCGTGGCCAGTTGCTTAACCTCGTATGTAGTCACGAGTAATAGGCAAGGAAGTCACCCCCTTGATCTCGTACCTACGGGTATATCAAAAGGATCACGTACCTTACGTATATAGATCCTGTCAAGAAAGACTTGTCGGTCCTATTACATCCACCACATGCTCACATCATGTAGGAAACAGATGGATAATGCTAGGAATGCCATAAGTTGATCTGTAGAATTTGTTTGCGGTCTTGAAAAGGAATTTTCTTATAATACATACTAGTCATAAAGAAATGCTCTCCTAAGTGGATTTCAGATAAAAAGTATCATTCCTCCTTCAAAATAAAATATGGATCATTTGGCATACACAATCCAGACTGATTCTATCAAAGACTCGTAAAATATCGAACTATCTAAAAGACCCGAGGAAATTAGGAGGAAGGTCACCTAGTGGGATAAGATTAAGGAAAGCATGACTTTATCGATGGAGAATGTCTTAATAGGAGTATTCTGGTCAAGCCATTTGTATGAATCTCCCGCTTATGACATTAAGTGGACTAGAGGCATTAACCCCTACCCACTCCCTATCATTAAGCGGACTAACTTTGGATGGATCATTGGTTGTTAATCTAGTGAATGAGTAAATAAGGGGTTGGGGATACAAGAATCCTAAAATAAATCACTTTTGATTTAGGCACAATTTCACAACTCAGGTATTCTCCACGGTCCATTTGGACACGTCAGGGTAATCAGTTGACTCGCTTAGGTCCAGTGTCACCTCCATCATCTCTCCGAGATCGTCTACCACCAAGTGTTTACGACCCAGTTCACATGGACCCACAAAACCTAGAATCCCCTGAGCAAGCTTGGGTCCACCCCCTGAAGACTTTTGCAAATAGAAATGGCCGAGGTCAAGGTTGGGCTAGCTCAGATATTGCATATGGTCCAAAATCTCCTAGGGCCAAACTGGCATAGGCTACAAGAGAGTTGGATCAGAACGGACCTAAGAGTCATCATGGGACTTCTTCTTGAGTGGACTCAGGAGAGCCAGATGAAGCCAGGTGATGAGCACATTTATGTGTGAAATCTAGGGTAGTAAAACATGCATTTTACATATTTAGAATGGAGCTACCTTGGGTTTTACTCTTTTTTTGCAGGTTTTATATTTTCAAGGCCTTAAGGACTATCGGGTGCTATATCTTCAATTTTACACGTAAAGAGGTCCTATTTCTTTTCATGATTACGAAGAGGACGAAATTCTGAGCAAGATGGACGTGTTCAATTAAAAGTACACATTTGTTTGGTCACCCGTACAAATGATTATTCTTTTCGGGCCAGAAAAAGAATAATGGATTAGAACTGAACTGAGATGCACAACTAGCCCATTTGCAGTTGTCCTAAAGGTACAAAGAATATTTCAAATGCCAACAAGGATTGATGGACCACATCCTTAAGTGATTGAATATTCGTTTTTGGTAACAACAACTACCTAGCGTAGTTGGTGAGCTATGGTGTACAAAATTCCCTTGCTCACCAAGAGGTCTCAAGTTCCGAATCTCATGGTTGTTTTTTTTAGAGAATTTTGTTGAAGATTTTCTATTTTTCACTCACTTAAAGCACTAAGGGCATGTAGGGGATTTCCACATCAAATTAGAAGCAAGGAAAATCGTGGAAGGGTTCCTAAGAAGAGAAGAAAAAAAAAAAGGAAAAAAAAAAAAGGGGAGAAATAGAGATTGTCCAAATCTTCTCTCTCCTCCACATCATCACCAAAATATTGTCCAAATCACACAAAGTAAGAAGAAAATCGTCCCTTGAAGGGAGAAAAAGAAGAGAAATAAATTAGAAAAAAAAGGAAAGAAAATAAGCAAAAAAATTATAGGAAATTTCTCAAAGTTTATTTCTCTCTTCTCTCTCCTCCACTTAGCACTTTTGGTCTCAAAAGATCTCACAATCAATTGTGGGTTTCTCCCTTTTAGAAAAGAGAAATTTGTTACCCTATCTTCCCATTCCCTATAAATACAACTCATGTTAGAGGAGGGGAGACAATTCATTCTTCTTCTAGTTTTTTTTTTTAGTTGCTCTCTCTCTCCCTCTCTCACTCTTTAGTTTTAGTTATTCTTTATCTTTTCTTTAATCACTTTTGTAATAGTTTTTTTTTTTATTTCAATTAATGCAAATACTCTTTTATTTTTATTCAGCCCTTTTATGTTTATGATTTATGCAATTGAGTTGTAATTTTTTAAGTTATAGTTCTAGGCTTAAATCTAGGTGACAAGATCACGAGCCGTGAAGCAATTTTTTTTTTAAGATTTGTTTTCTCCTGGACTAGAAATTTTAGATTTGGTTTATTCCAGATCTGGTTTTTAGTACTGGTAGTATCTCAAATCGATCAAGTTTTCAGTTCAAAGGTTGAAATTCAAGTAAGTAGGCTCCTTCAGTAGTCTTCTCTCCCCCCTCTCATTTCCTCTTCTGACTACCCTTTCTTTCTTAATTTAGGATTTTAATTTCAGTCGTTATATTATTGCTATCCCTTTCCCCCAAGGTTCATGGCTAGTGTATGTGTTGGCTTTGCCCCTCCTAGCCATAGAACCATCAATTTATTGCTTTTATTTTAATTGTCTCCCTTTCCCTAAAGCCAAGTAGAGTAACCCTTGTAAGAGTGACTCTCTGGTCAAGTAGGGAAGCTCATATTATGATGCATCCCTCGAGCTAAGTAGAGAAACCTACTTGTGAGTCTCTCTCTAGCTTTATCCCCTTTCTTTTACTTTATTTTTATTTCAGTATTTTTTTCCTTTATTTATTTATTTATTTTTTAATTACGTGGGTTGTTTATTTTCAGTTATTTATTTATTTAATTTTAATTGCGTTGCTTGCGTCTTTAAATTCTTAGATGACGAATGGTTAGGACGTTATTTTAGATACATATGTTTAGGACGATAATTAGAATTAGATCACAATCATTAATCGGTTCACTTTTGTATTATTAAAAGAAATAAAAAAATAAAGTGGCTGCTCTCCACATGTTGGCCAGTAGCTACACCGATCCCAATCGCTTGTTACATTTTAAATCTCAAACACCGAGCCACGTCGGAGAGTTTGACATACCCGTCCAAATGGTCAATGGAGAACCTATTCTAAGGTCTCTCCTCCCAGGGTAGTGATTGAAGATGAGGAAGAGGAGTTCACATCACATGTCCGAATGGAACCTCCAGAGACAGAAAGGGAAAGAAGAATCAGAGAATAGTTGGAAAAGTTAGAGAACCTGATCCAAATCGAGAAGAATTCAAAAACCCAAGTGGTGGAGTCCAATGAGATGATTTTCTTCTCCGGGGCAAGAATTCCCGAGAAATTCAAGTGATAGACCGACAGGTTTGATGGGTTAGGGAACCTAAGGCTCATTACAAAGTCTTTCTCAGCATCGCCAAATCATGGTAGCTTACTGATAACCAGATGGGGTAAGCCTTCATGTTAACCCTATCAGGACGAACACTAAGGTGGCTCACACAGTTGGAATCATCCCAAACCCAAAATTGGACAACAGTGATGAATGCCTTCACCAAGTAGTACTCATACAACATTGAAGTAGATGTGAAGCATCGGGAGCTCGAGAGGTTGAGACAACAACCTAGAGAAGAATTCACCACCTTCTTAATGCGATTTAAAGATAAGGCTGCCAAGATGGCAGATCGGCCTTCAGAAGCAAAGCAAGTAGAAATGTCGATTGAAAACTTGTCTAAGCCTTATTATGATGTTCTTTACTACCAACATATGTAAACTTTTGATGCCTTGATAGCCACCGGGACACATGTGGAAAATTGAATCCTAAGAGATGCTCAATATCAAGGATCCTCCTAAGATGTAGGAAAGAACACCAGAGTTGGACAGGGAAAGGGTCCCTAAACCAATGTGGTAGGTGCGGTCTAACAGTTAGTCTCACCTGTCACCTCTTCATCACCATTTGTGATATAAGCAAATACTTCCACTCAGAAGGCTATTGATTTGGGAATGCCTGACAGTAGTGTATGAGAAACTAAAGAAGCAAGGATTACTAGGGATAGTGGCTCCAAAAGTAATCAGTAATCCTCCTCTAGCTTAATATAGGGATCACAAATATTGTGCCTACCATACTCAGAAAGGGCACCACAGAAAGGTGCCTAGGTCTTCTACATGTAATCTAGGATCTGGTAGACAACGGGACTATTGAAGTCAAGGTCAAGCAATCTCCTAATGTTAATATCAATCCACTCCCAAACCATAGAACTGTCAACATGCTAGCAACAATAGATGATTGGCAGAATTGAGATCCTCGATTCTTCGATCCAACCTATTTTATTAGAGATTCTAAGAAGTACCATGAGGAGAGGCATGATGAGTGGAGAAAGAAGTTCCAGCTTGTGCAGAGATTGTCCCTCCCTCCAGAATTAGTAAGGCACATCAGTGGTCTCGTTAAGGATACTTGTCAAAAAGAATACAACTCCTTCCAAAGGGCCATTCACATATATCAGTCAGATAAACATTTTTCTCATCCCATATTCTATGATCACGTGAACAACCTAAATGAAGAGTCAACTGAGAGCGACCCCACTCAACTCATCACACCTAGAGCTCAGAAGAATCACCTGAATGCCCGTGCTTACAGGAAAGTCATGAGTCAAAGGGCCAAGGTCATGAAGGCTCCCAAAAGAGAAGAGTCGTCAGAAGAAGAATCAGAAGAGTAGACATCCATTATCCCTCCTTCATTATCAATAGGAGGATCCACCATACCATACTTTCAACCCATACTATACCTTCAACCTCCACCATACTATCAACTTCCGCCATACCAACAACCTCCACCATACCATCAGCCTTTACCATAGCATCCTCCTTTACCACACCATTAAAGAGAGAATTTTCTCATCTTATCACCCCCAATCTTCATATCCTACCTCTCACATCACATCACCTTCATACCATCCCGCTTCATATACTTCATCACCTTCATATCAGACCCATTCCCAAGGATCGATGGATAATCTGAAGGAAGGATGGGTTAGTGGATATAGTTGAAAAGACATACTCACCTTACCAGATTCACCAAAGATGACTTCATCAATGGGTTTAGTGAATGTCTTAAGGGAAGATCAGCCCACTGTGCCTTAAGAGGACAATATGGAGACAATTGAAGAAGTTACGGGTGACCTCCTTAGAGCAATAATGGCATTGGAAATAAAGGAACAAATCAAAGAACACACCTCCCTAATCCACATCGGGAGTGACATTGAAGATGATGAGTCTGGCCTAATCCATCTTCGAGCTAATAAGGTCAAGTCTGGCCCTCTGGAAATCTTTCGGTCCATACGCTCTGAATACTACGAACGTTTGGATGTGGGAGAATTTGATGATAAGGAGGAATCTAATGAGGAACCAAGTGAGGGAGAAATCAGTGAATAAGAGGATGATGACGACAACGATGAGGACGAGGACGAGAGCAAAGATGAGAAAGATGAGGATGACTCTAATTCTCAAGGTGATGATGAGTACCAAGACTGGGATGACTACCAGGGACCTTGGGACAATAACGAAGATGGTGAGTTTGGATATTATTGACCTAGAGATTTGGAGGGTATTCTGTGTATGCAATTAACGAAGATGACCCGATGATTGACCTTACCGATGCAATTCAGTCAACACTCATGATTCACATGGAAGGGGATGAGCCAGCATCAGATTTAGAAGATAGTGAAGGGTATAAGATCACTTTTGAAGGTGAAGCAAATCCCATAGCAGAACATATGGGTTATGTCTATATTCATTTGTTTGACATAAAACTTGAGGCTAATGAAATTGATCAAATGTTTGAAGTGGCCACTAGTGAACATTGCTACACCGACCAATTGAAAATCCTTGAAAAAGCAGGGGGCATGCCACACTTGCAGAAATGGTGGATACAGTAGTTACACAGCTTTCTAATGCAGTCGAGAAGGTGGAGCCAGGGCTCTAGATATTTGTGGAGGACCTCGACTTCCCACTCCCAGCAGGGAAGGAGGATCAGAAGAGGAGGATGATCCCATGGTAAGAATAATTACCATAACAAATAGTGATGATGAAGAGTGTTATCCTACGAAAATCATCGTGAAGAAACTTGTCAATGTGATGGAAATTCGAAGTGGAAGGACTACAAAGGCAAGACCCTAGTAGTAGAACAGGCAAGAATTAATGAGGCTGGAGCCAGTGGCTTGAAGAAAGAATCAGAAAATCTAGTCTTAGCTCAGCTCAAGAAGGCCCAAGCTAATATCTCAATTTGGGGATTGTTGATGGCCTCCCACACACACCGTGAAATAGTCTTGAAATCTCTCACCAATGTGCAAGTACCAATCGAGATAGATCCAATACATCTCTCGCACATAGTAGGAGCAACTTATGTAGTATAGTCATTGATGTTCTCAGACCCTGAACTCCCCAAAGGAGCCCAGCACAATAAGGCTCTACACATCATGGTAGAATGTCTTGACAAGGTGGTTCCCTAGGTGCTCATCGAAAATGGGTTTGCTTTGAATGTTCTACCCTTAAGATTGACAAAGTGTATTAGCATCAACATGGAAGAGATGAGGCCATCAAACCAAACCATACGGTTATATGACAACACCAAGAGGAAAATCCTGGGCATCCTCACCATCGTCGTGATGATCGGCCTGGTGAAGTTTGATATTGATTTCTAGATCATTGATATACCAGCATCTTTCAACATGCTCTTGGGAAGGCCGTGGTTACATCATGTAAAGGTTGTATCCTCTAGTCTCCATCAGAAAATAAAATTCATTCATGAAGGGAAGGTGATTATAGTAGCCGGAGACCCCAAAGTGGTTAACACCTTAGCCAACATTGAAAATGGAGAAGAACAAGACCAGGAAGTTCAACTTAACGGTTTTGAAATAGAAAAAACTTATGCAGCACTCGCCAATAAAATGCCAGATGAAAAGATTTTGGCTAACTATGAAGTCATATGGAGCCCTCCAGTGAACCAAATGATGAAGAACATGAAATACTTTCTAGGGATGGGATTAGGAAAATATCATCAAGGTATTTCAAAATTACCTACTCCGGTGGTTAATAAAAGAAAGAGTGGTCTTGGGTACATTCCTCAAACCCCCAGACCAAGAAGCAAGAATGGCAACAAATGACAGAAGGTATTAAGGATCACTAGGAAAATATCCACCTCTTACCACCCCACTCTCAACGAGTACTTCATAAGGGAAGGAGAAGATTTTCCCTTTTGCGGAAATGTTGAACCATGGTTTGATGAAACCGCTGTGAAAATACAACTAGGACTTGAGGTTTTCTTTCACGATGAGTTCGACTGGGTAACTCATGAGGTAGAACAATAGAAAATGCTAGCCAAAGAAAATGATTAAGATAGTTATATCACTGGGATAGCAGAAATTACACTGATTGAGAATGAGTCTTCCTCTAGTAACCCTATAACATTGATCTGGTCAAAGGAGGCACCAAGTCCTCGAGTCCTCCTAAAAAGAGATTGGGAAAAGAAGATAAGGCTCACCAAGAGTTTACAGCTTTCCATTGATTTGAAAAGATATATTTTCTCCCTCCTACAAGAACTAAGTGCCCAAGAGCTACATGAGCTCAACCCTCATCCTTTCAGAGGAAGAAGTGTATATGCGAAGCAGAGAAGAGTATAAAGAATGATGGTCTGCATGTACTGTGCTCGAATCAACTGCAATGAAAAGATTCGTAAGGGTGGTCAAAGATGTGACCGAGGAACCGGGATGGCCTCCCTCAATAGGCTTGAGAAGATGGATTTTATAGAAAGGAGATTGAGCATTCTCCACCAATCCTCACCCCTCAGAAAGTTCAGCTTCTAAGAGCACGAGATTGATCAATTGGTATTTGTGAAGAAGCAGGCACCTATCCAGAAGAACTATTGCACTATTGAAGAAATAGTAGCAACTTTCTCAGAAAGAGAAGGAGGCCCTTTGCCCCATCTACTCATCCATCTGACCATCGAACCGCTTTTGAACTGGACTAGCATTGGGAAGAACTTCAAGTTTACTCATGCTACTGAATCAACTAGCCTGAATACCACTGATAAAAGCATCAAATCTGTAGTTGAGTTAGTTGTTAAGTCTTCTGTTTATGATTATGAGCCAGCCTTCCCTCTAGAGGAAAGTCTAGAGTCCGTGTATGTCGAGTCTGTTACTCCTTTCATGAATGAAAATTTTGATTTTGAGTATGACTTGCCTCCTTTTTCTAATGATGATCTTAATAAATATCAAGAGTTAATAAAACAATGCAAACTAAAGAAGGCCTAACCCATCTATGAGGATACTCGGGTTATTAATCTAGGAACCTACTAATGCCTTCAAGAGGTAAAAATTGGTACCACCCTAGATGACGAAGAAGCAGAATAAATGATTAGTCTTTTGAAGCATTTTACCGAAGTCTTTGCTTGGTCTTATGAGTATATATCTGGTATAGACCCCGATATCATGCAACATCGATTGTCGACCTACCCTCGGGCAAAATCGATAAAGCAAAAGCTCTGAAAAATGCAGCCAGAGTGGAATGAGAAGATCAAAGAAGAAGTTGTGAAGTAGTGGAATGTAGGGCTTCTACAAGTGGTGAAATACCCCCAATGGTTGGCTAACATAGTACCAGTGCCAAAGAAAGATGGTAAGGTACGAATGGGTGTAGACTTCCAGGATCTTAACAAGGTAAGCCCCAAAGATGACTTCCTATTACCTCATATTGATGTATTGGTGGACAACATAGTGGCGA
>JAJSZK010000398.1:0-14901 GCA_022985045.1 Macadamia tetraphylla | reverse complement strand
AAAAAAAAAAAATTATAAACAACCCAAAAAAAGAAGGGAAAATCAAGTATAAGCTTCATTAATGTAAAACAAACCCATAAAAAAAATCATAATAAATAATAATAAAAAAAAAAGAACCCAGCAGAAGAAATTCCCAAATTACAACACAAAGTATATTCTTAAGGTGAAGTTCAAGAGGAAAAGAAGAATCAGATTGAAAGAGAGAAATTGTAAGTAGGTTACTTTAACTTTGCTGCAAAACAAAACAATAAATCTAATTTCGGGAAATTGATTACCTTGAGTGACTTTGGAGGGTAATAAATACCAGCATGGATGACTTCGCTGTTGCGTGAACTGGTTCCAGTGCCGAAAGTGGAAGCGGATTCTATGACCAAAACTTCTCTACCCTTCAATGCAAGCCTCTCGCCACAGCAATCCCAACCACCCCTGCTCCAATCACAACACAGTCTACTGTTTCTTTCGGGATTTTATCCGAAATAGTACAGAAACTCTTTGACCCATAGCATCTGGGGTGCTTTTATGGAATTCTTAAATGTTCTAAGAGCAACTCGCAGCATTTTCCGATGGCAATCACTCAGAATTACTGCGAGTTCCAATGCTTCCGGTTTTTGGGTTCCTTCCCAATCGTATCATCATCAGTGGAGCTCATCCATGTTATCCATCTGAGTATGTTTTTTAGCCAATAGAACCTTCACCTGAAGAGAGCTGTCAATGATCGAAGCCTGAAGCACTACCCGTTTAAGTACGCTTTAGCAATAGAACCTTCCCCTGAACAAGGTGTGAATGAGCTTAGCCTGAGGCACTGAGCTTTCCTTCGCGGCTTGTGTTGTGAGCTTCGAATGATACCATCTTGTTGCTGCCAAAAACCCCGCTGGTCCAACCTACACAAACACAGACGACGGAGGCCCGGAGCTTAGTCCGGGTTAACTCCGACGCCAAATCGTCGGCGGCAGCTTAATAAGTGGGTAATGGTGAGGGTCTCTGAGCTTACCTTCCCATTTCTTCCGGCTTCTTATATAGCTCTTCGCCTTGGGTTTTTTCCCTTCTTCCTCTTAGAGTCCTACTAATACGCCCAACCTTCCTGGGGAATATTCTCATGCGCATTTACGGATCCCGCTGGGATTTTGGGCGGGCTCTGATTGAGCGTCTCGAGCGTGAGTGGTTTCTGAACCTTCGTCGGTAGAGACACGGCCCCGGTTTACACGTTCATTGCCCCCACCGAGAGGTTATTTTGGCTATATCAGAGCCCCCTTACTTCCACTAGGAGCTTCTTCCCGTGGGAGTAACCATCTTCTTAGGTTGACTTGTTCCTTGGGCCCTTTGGCATTTCCAAAGGACCAAGGCTTGGGGTCGATCGAGAGAAAGACTTTGGCCGCCGATCGGCTTTATCGAGCCCCCGTCGAGGTGGGACCTTCGTCAAAGCCCGCCGCTTTGCCGAGCCCCCAACCGAAGGAGGGACCTCTGCAGTTCGCTCGCTTGGCCAACTCCCAACCGAAGGAGGGACCCTGTCAGTCCGCTCGCTTGGCCGAACTCCCAACCGAAGAGGGACCCTGTCGGGCCGCTGGCCAACTCCCAACCGAAGGAGGGCCCCTTTCAGTCCGCTGTTTGGTCAACTCCCAACCGGGAGGGACCCTCAGTCCCCCTGCTTGGCCGAACTCCCAACCGAAGGAGGGACTCTGCCAGTCCGCTCGCTTGGCCGAACTCCCAACCAAGGAGGCCCTCGCAGTCCGTGGGGCTTGGCCGAACTCCCAACCGGGAGGGACCTCGGTCCGTCCGCTGCTTGGGCCGAACCCCCAAACCCAAGGAGGGACCCTTGGTCGTCCGCTCGGCTTTGGCCGAGCTCCCAACCGAAGGAGGGACCTCGGTCAGTCCGCTCGGCTTTGGCCGAACTCCCAACCGAAGGAGGGACCTTCGTCCGCTCGGTTTTGGCCGAACTCCCAACCGGAGGAGGGACCTCGTCAGTCCGCTCGGTTTGGGGCCGAACTCCCAACCGAAGGAGGGACCCCTGTCAGTCCGCTCGGCTTTGGCCGAACTCCCAACCAAGGTAAGATCGTCGCTAGGCCTCAGGTCCGCTGGCGCAAACCTCGAGGCTTCAGACTCGACGTGGGGGTGCTATTAATGCTCTAAGTCGCATCGCCATTCCTTCATCTATATAATGGGGGCCATTTGTGGGGCAACCTTTCTTTTTCCTTCGAGAGCTCACCTTCGCCTCGGATCCCCTTCTAGCCTCGCCCTCTTCTTCCTAGATTAGCAACAAGAAGTGATGTCTTCCTCGTCGCCAGCCCATCGTCTCCGCGAGAGGTCAAGACCAAGACGTAGGTATAGGAGTCCCGGGAAGTCCGAGGGATGTCCTCGGACTCCACCGATCTCCTCCTCCCGCGACCATCGTCAGGGCCTCACCGCCGGGGTCCAAGGGTGGCCCCAATGGTGAGGAGTTCAGGAGAGGGTGCTCGACCCCCGAGCCTGCACACGAGCCCCTAGAAGTTGAGGCCCTAAGATCGCTCCACGATGGCCCAAACCGTAACGAGGAGCCGAGGCCTTTTTGTTTTCGGATGCCTTCGGGGGCTCGCCAGACCTCCGACCGAGCCAGCCATCGAACCCCGAGGAGCCCCACTGCACAAGGAGGCTCAAGGCAGCCTTCGGCTGCCCCTCCACCCTTCTTTACCAAAGTGTTTCGCACTATGGGGTAACCCGAGCTAACGCCGAACGGGTGGCACAAGCCTAAGCTTGCCATCTTCTTCGCTCGCACAAGAGGCCCCTCTCCTTCGCTCTTCATAAACGCTTCTTTTCACCCCTCGTAAGGGACTTACAGCTGGTACTATTTTTGCCCCAAAGGACCTTCCCCTTCGGCAGTTATCTCACTTCCATCCATGGATGGAAGGAAAAGTACTTTGTGAAGTCGACAGGGTCTTTGACGGCCGGACATCCTGCCCCTTTAGATGTAACTCC
This sequence comes from Macadamia tetraphylla, assembly GCA_022985045.1. NCBI lineage: Eukaryota > Viridiplantae > Streptophyta > Magnoliopsida > Proteales > Proteaceae > Macadamia > Macadamia tetraphylla. The sequence goes on along the minus strand of JAJSZK010000398.1, from coordinate 11,952 downwards.
CCCCCTATTCGCGACGCGAGTCGTGGCGATGCGAGGCGGCAGAAGGCGGTTCTCCCGAGGCCGATCGCCCAAGTCCGACGCCATCCTTTCAAGTTCGGGCTTAGCCCGGTGAGTTGGGCTAGACTCGCCTTCTTCCTTCGTGTGTCGGTCCTTCAGACTAATATATCTTGTTTCTTCTTGAAAGGGGTTACCAGAGCCGAGGCTAAGGCCCCGCAAGACAAAGCAAGATAAAGGAAGCAAGGCCCGCGATGCCCCCCCAAAAGAGCCAAGCCCAAGAGGAAGGAAAGGCGGGCCCGCCTTCCGAGACCCCAAGAAGAGGCCTGGGGGGAGGGGTCGATCGCCGAGGCTGTCCAAGCCCTTGCCCCCTGAGACGGCCCGGGCTCAAGCCCCTTCCCGCCATGCCTCCCGAGGTCCGAAGGTCCTGGCTGATGAGGGCTGAGGTGGGGTTCATCCCACAATGGTCGGTGAAGGAAGACGACACTCCGTGGCGACGGGTTGCCGAGAGTTGGTGACGGGGAGTCTTCCCGAGACGCCACCGCTCGAAGGGACGGCGGAAACGATCACCTCGGCATCTTCATGGCGGGGTAAGCTGTCCTCCTCTCCTTCGTCTTCCCGCCTTTTGATACTTGTACTTTATATGTATATATTTTTTATTCCGACCTTCGGTGCCCCAGTGTGCTCGTAACCAGATGGGTCCGGCCCTCCGAGCCGAGGCCATGTGTCGGAGCTCGGCCCGAGAGGGAGAAGATCTCCTAGACACGAGCGCCCACCTCCTCGAGAAGGTGGAGCACCGAGTGCGACTCTAGCCCTCGAGCCCGAGAGTGCGAACAAAGCTCTTGAGTTGAAGTCGCAAGCGAGGGCCCGCCCGAACCCGGGGCCCGAGGGGTCGAGAAGCACGGTCCTCCGAGGCCTTCTGTGGAGGAGATCAAGAACGCCATTGCCCTGTGGTCACAATGGCCCCACCGAGGTCCGAGATTGGGTCCTCGGCACTACCTCGGGTTTTGTCGCAGCCGCCTCATCTTTGAGGACGAGGATGGGAGGCGTGCCATGGGCCACCGAGGTCGCCGACGCCAAGGTGGAGGAGGCAGCGAGGAAGGCGAGATCCACTGCAAAGGGAAGTCCTCCGCCCCTCGGGTCGGGGGTTCGACCAGAGGCACTTCCCAAGACGAGGCCGTGAACCCGACGGACGCCCTTAAGGTCGCCTGCCTAAAGCAGTGCTACCCCCATCATGTAACTAGCCTTCGGGTTTTTTTGTAGTCTTTGCCTTCGGCCAGATGTAACTAGCCTTCGGCCTTAGTGTAGTCTTTGCCTTCAAGCCAGAGGTAACTAGCCTTCGGCCTTTTTGTAGTCTTTGCCTTCGGCTTCATATGAATGCAATCGTTTTTTTCCAACTGCGCTTAATGATCTTTGGTCTGTAAGTAGTTGCAGAGGGCCGATACCCTAGTTGTCCTTAAGCTTATTTCCCGAGACTGGCCGAGGGTCGACTCGTTAGTATGTCCGATTTAAGGTCACCCTATTATCACTTGTATTTTACCAAGTGTTTTCCCTCTCGGCCGAGCCAAGGGCTCACCGAATGTCGAGGGGTTCACCGGTCGAACTTCAATGGTCAATCCCCGCAATCCATCAGTGTGCCTTCGGCCCAAACCAAGGATCTATTAGTTGCTAGGTTTTTCACCGAGGGTCGAATTCCGCCCGAATCGAGGCGTCAACCTCGATTGTTACTAGCAATTTTTACTAAGTGTTGTCCTCTTGGCTCGAGCCGAAGGCTTTACCGGTCGATCTCCGATAGTCCGAATCACCAATCACCAAGGTACCATCGGCTTAAAGAAGGGTCTGTTTCGATGCTCGCCTTCGTCGTCTGTTCGCTATGGCCGAGCTCCGAGCAAGGGGTGATTGAGCCTCCAAGGTGTAAACCCTTCGCCGTCTGCCCCGTGGTTTCACCGAGGATCCTCTGTCGTAAACCAGCTCTCATCTTATTCATGAATTAAATCTTTATGGTTTCAAGATGAATTACAATTTAAAAGGTTCAAGACCAATAATTGCAAAGAACTACGACGGAAAGAACTAACAGAGCCACTTTACTATCGTGGAATTTTCTTAGATTATCTCGAGTTCCACGATCGGGTACCCTTACCCCCCCGTAGTCTCTAGGTGGTAGGACCTCGGTCAAAATTCCCTCGAGACTCTATGGGGACCTTCCCACTTGGGTCTAGCTTCCTTGATGCCTTGGGTCCGACACTTCCGCTCTTCTCGAGGACAAGGTCGCCTGCCTAAACTCGCTCTTCCGGATTTTGGGTGTTGTAGTGCTCGCAACCTCCGCTGGTAGGCGGCGATCCTTTCCTCGTGAAGCTTCCCTGGTTTTTCGCCAAGAGGTCCAAATTTGCCGAGTCCTTCGTCATTTTGGGCCTCGTAGTACCGAACCCGATGGGTAATAGCCCCTATCTCCACCGGAGTACAGCCAAAGGCCGTGACGTTAACATGTAGGGTTTTCTCCGTAGCTAACCTCTCAAGCAGCGGTAGGCCCGAGTATGTGGTGCAACTCGCCTGCCCATAGTCCTTGGCATCATCTAGCCTTTTTTACCCCTTGGAGTAACGTACGTTGGTTACTTCGCTTGCCCATTGGTCGAGGGATACCCGACGGAGGTTTTCCCGTGGTTGATGCCGAGGGCTTCAGTAACGCCAAGGTTGGATTGGCAACCGAAAGCCATTATCCGAAACCCACGACTGGGATTCCGAATCAGATACCACCGCCTTTGGAAGAAGTCCCTATGTTTTTTTCCCTATCGTTTTAGGGCTTCGCTTCGCCCATTTCGTGAAGTAGTCATCGCCACCACCACAAACTTCCTTTGCCTCGTGACCAAGGGAACGGGCCTCACGATGTCCATCCCCACATGGCTAACATCGGGCTAGATAAGGACGAACCGGTAGAATGTAGCCCAGGCACGGGCAACATCCGGCACTTGACGTTTTTGACTGCTTCCGCCCTTCCTATTGTTGGCCAAGACAGCCCTCTTAGTACTTTGTGAGCCAGGTCCGAGCTCCAAGGTGTTGGCCACATATCCTTCATGCACTTCCCGCGTGCATTCGCCTGGACGAATCCGCACTTGAGGTATGGTGAGGTAAACCCTATCTTGTACAACAGGTCATCCTTCGGAAAAGCGTCCGACCTCATTCTTACTTTTCTTGCTTCGCCCTTGTTCTCTCGGGAGCTTCCTCCTTGAGGTATTCTATTATGGCGCCCATCCACTGCCGTCCCACGGTAACACTGTGGGTTTCGATGCTGGGTTTAGTATCAAGACACCGCCGTCCAAGTTCGCTAAGGGTCGAAGTGGCCACAGATAAAGGCTCAAGGCTTAGCATTCTCTTCTGGGACACCGCTTACCTCAAATTCTTGAAAGCCGACCTTTCTCGACCGGTTCAAGTATTCGCCATCCTCGCTTTTGGCCTCAGATTCGCCATTCACTTGCCACACCACGAGTTGGGAGTCGCTATTCACTACCAGCCTTCACCATCAAAGCCCGAGCATTAATTCCGCTATCGCTCAGATCGCTCGTTGTTGGAGGCGCAAGTCGAACCGTAGGGCGACTCTACTTTGAAGCCTTCGGGCTTACCAGCATTCCCAACCACTTCCATCGCTGTGGAAGCCCCATCTACATGCAGGTTTCAAGGCTCATCTGCTTCCTCACAGTACTCATGGGTCATCGGGATCGCCGCCTCCGCTTATGAAGTCTCGCGAGGGCCTGCGGTTTTTAATTGCGCTCGGCTTGTACCGATGTCGAACCCCTCCTAGCTCTATGGCCCGCTTACTAGGCGAACGGACATATCCGGCACAGATTTTCTTCGTAGGTCGGGTCGGTGAGTACGATACCGTGTGACGAAAATACGGCCTCAGCCTTTCTTGCCGCCATCACGAGGGCGTATGCCACTTTCTCCGCTTTTCGTATCTTGTCTCGCATCTAAAAGGGTTTGGCTGACGAGATATTGGCCGTTGTTGTTTTCCCTTCCCTTTCTTTCGTCAAGACGCGCTAACAAGAACCGATACAAAGAAGGTACAGCCGAGGACATCCCCAAAAGGTTGGGTTCACGAAGTGGGGTGCGGTCAAGTACTCCTTCAATTGCTCGAAAGATCTTTCGCACTCCTCCGTCCACTCGAACTTTTTAGCCCCTTTCAGTGCCTTGAAGAAAGGAAGGCATCTATCGGCAGACCGAGACATGAATCTTCCGAGGGCGGCTACCCGACCCGTCAGCTCCTGGACTTGCTTTACGTTCTGGGGTGACCTCATGTCCCGAACGGCTTGTATTTTGACTGGGTTGGCTTCGATTCCTCTTTCTGAAACGATGAAGCCGAGGAACTTCCCCGAAGCTACTCCGAAGGCACACTTTGCTGGGTTCAGCTTCATGCCAGACTGTCAGAGCACTTGGAACGCCTTCCAAGTCTTGATGTGTCTTTCACCTTCAGCTTTTACGAGCATGTCGCCCACGCACACTTCCATGGTCTTGCCGATCAGCCCTTTGAAAACTTTGTTCACCAACCTTTGATAGGTGGCCCCGGCTTTTTAGTCCGAAAGGCATGACATCATAGCAAGACAACCCTTTTTCGCTATGAAGGAGGTTTTCGACATCCCCCCGGCCATCTTGATTTGGTTGTACCCCGAGTATGCATCCATGAAACTCGCCAGATCCTGGCCTGTAGCCGATGAGCGTGTCTATCTTTGGCGGGGGTATGCGCCCTGGGGCGTGTTTATTTAGGTCTGAAGTCGATGCATCCTCCACTTCCCGCTTGCCTTCGACCATCACCACGTTAGATATCCACTCGGTAATGAATCTCGGATAAACCCGGGCCTTCAAGAATTTTTCTATTCCCTCATCTATCTTCCGCTTTTCCGGCTAACGCTTTCTTCCTCTCGCCGCACCGCTTCTTCATTGGGCTAACGCTCAGTGATGTTCTATTACCTCCTCGATTCCGGCATGTCCGACGCCCCCAGCGAATACCCCAGCGTGTTCGAGAATGAGATGAGCCTTCTTGTTCGGCTCAGGTGGTAGCCCCAACTGAATTGCCGTGTTGTCTCCTTCTTCAGCCTTCAACTTGCACCAAGTTTCGGCCGGCTCTCCCGCTGATAATCGGCCTCATCACGAAATCCTCTATTGGGAGCGCCTCACCCCCCTTTTTTTTTCCCCGAGGGTAGTGGCGAACATCTTCGGACGCCCCCCGATCACCTCGACACTCCCGACGCCATTCTTGGTCGGGAACTTCATTTTGAGATGGGGGTGGAGACGATGGCCTTTAACAGATTCAACCCGACTCTTCCTAGTATGGCATTATACGCTGATGTAATGCTCACTACCAGAAGTTGATCATCACCGCCTCGGCGATCTCCTGCCACTCGAACCGCAGCTCTATCGACCTTCCACCTTCACCGGGTGCCGAGAACTCGCAGCGGGTGTTCAACCTTTTTAACTTTCCTTCGCCGAGGCCCATCTTCCGAAAGCTTCGAGGAAGGATATCACCGAGCTGCTATCCACTAAGATCCTCTTTATTTTGGGTAATCTCCTATAGTCATGGCGATGCCCAAAGGCATCGCCATGGGGGGTCTGCACTCTTCCGCATCATCGCCCGAGAAGGAGATGACCGCCCCGCTTTTGCCTTTTTGTTCGACCATTCTCCACATGTACGCCTCCTCAGGGGCCCTTCGCTTCCCGGCAGAGACGAACTCTCTCCCGGGCCGGCCTCCACAGATGGTTGCTATAACTCTTGTTGGGCTCTTGTTCTCCTCTCGAGGCCAGGCCCATCTTCCTCGTGTCTGTCCTCCGCCGTTTTGATTTTTTCCCGGGGCGGGCCCCTCTTTCATACCGACTCCACCATCTCCCCGACGGTTATCCTCCCCGCTGCCTTCCGGAGCCAACTCTTCTCCCGGCTACAAATCCGCCTAAGTATCCCTTCCGATCTTTCCCTCTATCTCCCTTGAGATGCCAGCAGCCTCGTGTCATGGCCGTGGTCTCGTGGAAGTGGCGATTCATCCACATTGCGCCTTTCGATGCCGCCCTTCCCGCCACTTCATGGCCCCGGCATCCGAGAATCTTTTATCCGATTAACACTCGCTCGCCTCTTTCGGTGCATACCTCTCAAACTTCCTGTGGATCGGGGCCCGATCAAGGCCGGATTTCGGCTTTTTCCTTCGATGGGTTTATCATCAACCCTTAAGGGCCTCTTCTTCCCGCCTCCTTTCGACTTCTTCATCCGCCTCGAGGGTTTCCTCCATCCGATATACTTATCGATCGCGCCCACCGTCCGATCTTTGGCGATGCTTCGCCAGGGACCTCTTCAATTCCTTGTCCTTGACGCCACCTAGCAGGCCGTGAACTCCTCCTTCGGGTCTAGGCCCCGATGGTGATCTTTTCTTGTTGGAATCGCTTTCATGTAATTCCGCAATGATTCCCTTCTTGCCGCTTGACGTTGGTTAGGTTCAACGAAGTCTCGGAGGGGCCACTAGAAAACCCTTCACGGAAGTAACTCAGTCCAAGTCGTGGATCGACTTCATCAGTCGGTTATACCACGCCCGCCCCCGAACGCCAATGGGAGGGCCCGACACATGATATTTTCCGAGACGCGATGGAATTGCATGGCAACCTTAAAGCCTTCCAAGTGATCGACGGGTCCCCGACCATAGGTGTCATACTTTGGAAAGGGGAAAACCGCCCGGGGAGCGGGTCCTCATGACCTCCCCGCCTAAGGCAGATCATTGGTGAGGTCGGGCTCTGGTTCCCCCCCCCGGGTTTTCTCCACCTTCTCGATCTCGCCTTCGTGTCTAAGATCATCCTTTAATCCCGAGTCCTCGACCTCCTCGTCTCCTGGTGCCGATCCCCATGGGTCCCCGCGGCCGTGGTCCTACGCGGCTGGACTCCCCCTTACTGCTTCGAGGATCGCGCCGCCTCGCCGATCCCTGCATCGCTTCGGTCTTCTTCTCGAGCCCCTCAAACCGGACGTGGTCCCTGGGGTGCCCCTCTTATGGGAGACATTTGAGACCTCCTCATAGTCTCGCCATCCGTTATATTTGTTCGAGGTTCGAATCGCTCCTCGCCACGCACTTCGGCCATGGAGGCTGATGGTCGCCGCTTCCCATATCAATATCCAGCCATCACCGGTATCTCGACGGACACCTCCTGGCCGTTATGACCCCTTTCGCCAATCTCCACCGAGGGAGGAAGCCCTCAAGGTTCTTCCCCATGTCTACGTTGGACGCCGCCTGCTTCTTCGGTTGTAGGTTCTCCCACCATTACCGCTGCTCCCACGGACGGCGCCAACTGTTGCTCCCAAAAACCCCGCTGGTCTAACCTACACAAACATGCATTTACGGAGGCCTCGAGCTTAGTCCGGGTTAATCCTCCGACGCCAAATCGTCGGCGGCAGCTTTAATAAGTGGGTAATGGTGAGGGTCTCAGTTTACCTTCCCTTTCTTCCGTGCCTTTTATATAGCTCTTCGCCTAGGGTTTTTTCCCTTCTTCCTCTTAGAGTCCTACCGAATACGCCCAACCTTCTCGGGGGAATATTCCTCATGCGCAACGTGATCCCGCTGTGATTTTAGGGCGTGTTTCGTGATTGAGCGTGCTCGAGCGTGAGTGGTTTCTGAACCTTCGTCGGGTGTAGGACACGTGTCCCGTGGTTTACACGTGTCATTGCCCCCACCGAGAGGTTATTTTGGCTATATCACATCTCTAGCTATACGGATAGAGGCTAGTAGTAGTCTAGATGGAGGAGGATGCATTTGTCGAGATGAAGAAACGGAACACCGTGGCAAAACACCCTTATTGGCTATATTCTTCTTGGGGACAAATGGTACCGTAAAGGCGTAAATCAGAATCAAGCCCTTCCGGCAAAGATGGAATACACGATACGGTTAACGCCTCACGGGTCGATGATGATAGATTGGTAGGTATATATTCTTTTAGATCTGAAAAACATAAAAATGCATGTTTTCACAAATTAAAAAAAAAAAAAAAAAAAGTAACTACTTAGGAAACCGCTTTGATAATTTTACGCTTCGAAAAAAAACGGATTTTTTTTGTGTTTGATAAACTTGTTTCTTGAAATTTTTTTGCAGACATAATGCCACTAAAATACCCAATAGTATCATCGGATGCCCAAAAGGGAGAGAGGGTTCGGTTGCCTCTTTTTAGGTTTAAATAATTGAGAGATTTATCGTGCATAATAGCTTTTTTTTTTTTTTTCTCTCAAATTCGTTTCTAAAAACGTTTCGTCAAAGTCATTTCTAGAATTATAAATAGGCATAAATTTTGATTTATGTTTCTAGAAATGAGTGAAACAAAACAACGTTATCAAACGCTATTTAGGTTGTTTCTCCGTTTCTAGGAACAAGAAAACGCAGAAATGAAACGTTGTCAAACGGTGCCTTAGATTAAAGTGTAGGACTCGTCAATACGACTCGAATGGAAACTTATCTTATTCTTCTTTTTTTTTTTTTTTTTTTTTGGGATAAGAGGAAATAAAGGGTGCTCTATGGTAGTGATCATAGCCCCCAGGCCAAAGCCCCATACGACAAGCAACCTTCCACAAGACCAACGAGCGATAGTGGAGGCATACCAACTTGAACCCACAACTAGCCGACTCGAGTGTTGATGGGAGCAAAGTTTCCCTTCCACTAAGCTACCAACCCCGTTGGTCAATGGAAATTGATCTATTATGGCAAAATTACCCATCCTTAGGATCATCCCACGAACCAAGCGAGCAACGAGCCCGTATGATAGACAATGATCCGCACCTCACGAATGGTTTTGATCCGACCAGCCACCGCTTGGCCCAAGAAGACAAGGGTGACGAACCGACCACCAACTCCACTAGAATGGCTTTAACTACCGAGGGGGCGTCGGATGCCAACAAGGAAAGTAGCGCAGATATTCCACCAAGCTATAACCAAAGCAACCCACGGCTCAAGAAACCGAGGTCACTACCAAATGGTAATCATCAGCTTAAGGAGGACCTTACACGAATGTCTTGCCACATGGCTATCTAAAACCAATGAATAAGCCCAACTGCATTAGTTCCTTAACCGAACAACAAGTCCAAGGGTCTCCCAAGTTGAACGTCCATATATAGCCTGTGTTCGGGTAAGTAGTGGACAATCAAACCACTGACTTAGGTCGCTTAGCCTAGAGTTTCCCAAAATCTTTTCCTCACCAAGATACACCTAAAAAGACTTACCAAGTCTAGCATGTGGGTTACAAGATATGGACTAATCCTAGTCCGAAATGACTCTTAAAGTAATATTGAATTTTCCCTAGAAGGAAGGATATCTCACCATATCCCCGGATATGGCCAATAGGTGGAGTTCCCAAGCCCGGGACATTCTCCATATTAACTTTCCCATTACAACTCTTGTTATATTCAAACTCCTACTAGCATTAGAAAGCTACTAAAGGGACTCTCACCAATAGCCACCATCTTCAGCTATAAATACCTAGGTAAACCCCATTTCTAGAGGATTGATCTTTTTCCATTCTTACTAGAATTATCTCAAAGGGTAGATATCTGACTTGGCTATCAAGAGCCCCCCACCGGATTAGCCCGACGCCACCTCTTGTGTGTGTTTCTCTATACATGACATGGAAACTTCTTAGGATGATTTCTTGCTGCAACAGATTGGTATCGTATGTGGGAAACATTACTAATCAAGCCATTTGCTTGAAGTCATGAACTTGAGTAGTGGACAATCCCTATCTCCTCCTACAACACATGGAGGACGAGGAGGTCGAGAGGATCCCCCAAAAAGGTAGGTGAATGCCGGGGGGCCTCAAGCAGGAAATAGACATCAAGAATCCATTGGCGGATGAGCAACACCGAGAGCCCTAAAAAGCAATTAAACTTTAAAGTTTTCTCCTTCCCAACACCTTGTGCCCGCCGCTTCATCCACAGCCGGGAGAACCGCAAATGACCAATGGCCAAGCTTGACAAGGAGAGGAGACTTACCTTCCTCCACCAATCGCCTAGCTTGAACCCCAAAGACATCGGTAACGAACGCATGTGAAAAAACCAGAATATAGTTGCTTGAGACCAATAATATGTTTTGTAGGTTCATCCACCAGCTCGGATCAACCCTCCCCAGGGGTTACCTGTGGTACCGTTTGCAAACGGACAGCACCCGGGGCCGATAACCGATCGAGGCAATAGACAAGTAGAGTTCATTAAGAAGCGCTCGAGCCTCGAATGAGTTGGCCGAGAGACAAAGGTAGTCCTACAGGAAACTAAACGGGCACCATGCTCGAGACTCAACCTCTATCCCTTTTTTAGGGGGTTCCAGAGACACTCGCTGAGTTACAAAAGTGCAAACCCCCACAGTGTCCGCCAAAGATCCACCTAGGTCCAAGCCTTACCATAGGATCAAATTTCCCCGAGGGATGATGGAGGTAGGGAAGCTTTCTCCGAGGGATGGCACAGGAAGAACAATCCATTCAAAAATGGCTCCCCAAAGGCCTTGACATGGGGGCATAGGGTCGAGCGACAATATAGATGAGAACTACCTTAGCGAAGTTTGCGTCATACACCGGAGAGGCCGCAAGTCACCATGGTCCCATGCGCAGATGTGGCTGGCTATGGGTGATGCAGACGACCAGGGAATGGCCACAAGAGACGTAGATCCCCTAAAGAATCCAAAAATTCCAAGGTCGAATGAACAATCCCACTTCTATCAGGAGCTACTTGTCTCCACAAGGAAACGAGTTTAAAATGCCACATTTGTAAGTTTGACGAGAAGGTGAACAACATAAAGAAATAAGCAACGGGAGTGCCAGCCATCCTGATTCACAACTTCCTGTCGATCAAGCTCACAAATACTAAACTTCCCAGAAAATTCAAAACACCCATCTTCATTCTATATGATGGGACAACCAACCCGATGGACCACCTTCGACACTACAACACGGTGATGTCCATCTAGAGTTACTCGATGAAACCCCTTTGCCGAAGCTTTCCTCCTCACTGGGGATCGGCATTGAAGTGCTACTTACCCAAGGAGATGGCTCAACCACCTCAAGAGAAGAAAATGGAATCAGATGGCCCAAGGATGAGATACAAAAGAACAAGGGCCACCAGCCCCAATAACTTACCACTCACTCAGCTTGACAGACCGCCCTCCAAGGTGTTGCTTGAGATCAAACACAAAAAATTCATCCACTAGCCCCGTCCGATATTGTCCAAATTGGAAGAACGTGACCCAAAGAAATAATGTCATTTCCAAAAGAAACTAGGCATTACATGGATGCCCGCCAAATGTAAGAAGGAGCTAGAGGAGCTAATCAAAGTAAGGTACCTCAAAGAATACCTCAAGAGCCTAGAAGCTGATCGAAAATTAAAAGGAATTAATAGAAGTGAGTCAAAACAAGGTGACTCTCTGTATGAAACGATGTGGATAAAAGGCAAATGATAAAAGGCCAAAATACACCAATAAGCCAAATGGCCCCACTATACACACCTTTCTAGGTGGCTCGGTGCAAATCGTAAGGAAAACAAAGGTGCATGCTCATTTTGTATATGTAGTAGAGGAGCAGTAAAATTCACCGAAAGAATCCAAGGATCACATTCTCTGATCAAGACCCAAGGCTTGAATTGGCCCCACAATGACGCCATTGTAGTACAACCGGTGGTGGCTAATTGCCCATTCCATTGAGTTCTAATCTATAAGACAAGCTCAAGTCTATTACCAAACCCTTATACTGATTCTCTAGAACTACATCATATATAAAAGGATGCTTGTGACCATTGGAGATGGCCACCATTCGACAACGACACTCGCCAACTTCATGGTTGTCAAAATGGATCAACCCTAGAACGCCATCCTGTCAATTAACGTTGAATGACTTGGGGGTTATAGCCTCAACAAGCACCTCAAGGTTAAGTTCCCTATTAGCAAGGAGTAAGAGAAGTCGGGTTTTGAAGGTCCC
>JAJSZK010000397.1:0-12814 GCA_022985045.1 Macadamia tetraphylla | reverse complement strand
AAAGTTCAACCTTATTGTAATAGAATACAAATCAAAGGTCTTCTTTGTTTGAAAAGACAGAAATTGGTTGGTAGAAGGTTGCTAATGTTCACCCAAAGGTGACATTATCAAAAAAAAAGTTAAAAATTTAAAGAAAAAAAAAAATAGGATTTTCAACCTAGAAGATGCTTCATCCAAAGATGGCGGTACTTTTCGAAGTTAGAAGAAGTCCCAGAATAGCGAAACTTGAGGCCCAAGATGTTTCCTCAAAGGTCAGAATGTATTTTGGACACTCATGAAGTAATTGATACTTGAGCATGTAATGTTTAATTTTGCTAATTGTTACATGCTTATTTTTTTACATATATTTCGATGTTGAATAGAATATTTTTATTAAAATATTAAAAGGATGTCTTCTAGTTTTGGTGTACTTGATATTCCTAAGCTTGCGGGATAATTTCAATAAATGGATGGAAGACTTAGGGTCTACATGATTCTCAAGGACCTAGCCCTGTACTAGGACCCCCAAAACCCAAAATTGAACCCAAAAAGACCAAACCGAGAAAGGGATTATGACAAGTGGGTCAAAAATAGGAAGTCCTTGGCTGTTATTAAAAGTGTTTCCCCGAGTCTATCAAGAATAGTGTTGCAAAAAAGGATCGCTTAAGTATTTGGCTTATAAAGCTAAGTTTGATAGCTCTAAGAAATCACAGCTCACGATCTCATGAGCCAATTGACGGGGGCTAGATTTGATGGAGTGGGAAGTTAGAGATATATCAAACCCGGTTTTCCTGGGAAACAAGATCGGGTACATGTATTAACTTTGATGATGACTTCGGGTCACCATTGCCTTGAATTCTACCGGAGCTACAAGACTCTTAAGACTACTTATAATACATTGAAGGATAAATGAGATCTGATGAATTGATCACGTGGAAACCCCGGAAGAGGGGAAAAATTAATAGGACCAAAGTTGAAAGTGCCAATCTTACTCAAGGTAAGACTTCATCATCTATGGGACCTAAAAAAGGGGTCAAGAAGTTCTTTTAAAGGAAAATTCACCCATTTAAAGGAGGGGAAAAATAAGAAGGGGAAAACAAAAATTTTAAAAAACTGGGTACAAAAGACATGAGTGGCCAAAAGTTTTTTGGGGCAAGGCCAAAGGACACATGAAGAAGGATTGTTTTAAGAGGAAGACCTACCTTTAGAAAAGAAGGATGATGGTATGAATCTATCCTTAGTATGTTTTGAATTTGCTTGATTAATGTACCAATTGATTCATGGTGGTTAGATCCGTTATCTATTCACGCCCCTCATTCCTTGTAGGGGGTTCCAAGGGGTGCCAAGCAAGGATGAAGTGACTGTTCGGGGGAATGGAGCTAGAGTTGAAGTGGGAAACCATAGGAACTATTTATTTTTTTTTCATTCGATTCATTTATTGATTTGAAGGATGTTATTTATGTTCTCTATGAGGGGAATTTGATTTCTTAGACTTTGTTTGGGGTGGTTATTCTTTTAAATTTTTAATCAAGTTGGATTTTGTTTATTACATGATTCTATCTCTATTGGTAGTGGTACTTTTGTTGATGGGCTTTATAGATTGAATTGTAATTCTTCATGGGTTCCGAATGTGGGAGTGAAACGGTCCCCATTGATGAGAAACCCTTTATATTATGGCATAAAAGGGTTTGGGGTCATATTTCAATCAAGAGGATGAAAAGATTGGTAAAGGAAAGGATATTAAAAGATATTGATTTCCAAGACATGGAAACATGTATAGATTGCAAAGGGAAATATGACAATCCCCGGAAAAGGATGCTACTCACAAAGATTGAAGTATTAGACCTCATTCACACCGAACCCTGGGTCTTTTCCCGCCCCTACACTCATTGGGCAATCGTTATTTCAGAACTTTTATTGATGATTGGTCAAGATAGGGGTATGTCTTCCTTATGGGAGAAATCTAGTGCTCTAGATGTTTTCAAGATTTTAAATGGTTGAACTTTTCCACTCCAAGAAGATCAAAGTGGTCGATCCGATTTGGGGGAGAATATTATGAGAGAAGTGGTGATTTTGAGCAGCTTGCTTGGTCCTTTTGCAAAATTCTTACAAGAACATGGGATAGCTCCCCAATATTTCATGCCCGAAGACCCCCAAGAATGAAGTAGTTGAAAGAAGAAATCGCTCAAAGACATGGTCCGTTCTATGGTGAGCAATACCACCTTACCGTAACCCTTTATGGGAGAGGCATTTAAAAACCGCTGTTTATCTTCTCAATAGAGTCCCAAGAAAATCAGTGAATAAGACCCCTATGAACTGGAGTAGTAGAATACCTATTAGACACTTACGAGTGTGGGGATGCAAGAAGGGAAGTCTTTAACCTCAAAAAAAATTTTTTGACTCAAGGACTACAAGTTGCTATTTTGTGGGATACCCAGAGAGGTCTAAAGGGAAAGATTCTATTGCCCCGGTCCAGACACAAAATTGTAGAGACCACTTGTCACACCCCGCTCACACCAACCGAGCGTGACCGAGTTAACCCCGGGTTAACCCAAACCCGCCAGATCATCGACATCGATTCCACCACAAAGATACACACACTAACATAAGTTCATCGATCAATGAAGACTAATTTTTTCCCCTGAATAAATCCCATATACTTGATCCCCCAATTGTGATACAATAATTATATACATTTGGGCCCAAGGCATGATATATACAAAAAGAATATGATTCAAATACCAAGTATATACAAGAAATCATCAAAACCATCAAAAGTACCCCTCCCCTTTCCGGTCGGAGCTCACCAGTTTGGGGTTGTCCCCAAAATTTCCCCTCAGTGGGAAAAAGAAAGACCCCTCCAAGGTGGAGCTGAGGGCCTCGAATCCGCCCCCAAAAGAAAACCCTCGACGGCGCCTAGCCATGCTAAAACTCCCTGGGTCCCCCTACCCCTCTTCAGAAACTCGCCCTGGGACCCACCCCATGCTCCCGGGATGTATGCCCCGCAAAATCATCTAAAAGGGGGGGGTACACGGGATGAGCTCACAGTCAAGAGAAAAAGGACCACATTTCCCCACACATCACAACACATCATATGCACTACATGCCATGCTATACATTTTAAATCACATCCACCTAAGCAATTTTTTAAGTCTTTGGGTTTTTGTGCTACTACAACCATAGGCGGATACTCCGGTACGAGCCCGAACCTCCCCGCCCATACACCCATAGGGGTTGGGGAAGGCCCAAAGTGGGTACCGGGAAAAGTAAAGACAATGCCGTCCCCCCTCAAAGAAATGTAAATGATCAAAATAAAGGTGTCGATCAAGAATTTAAAAGCAGACGATTGACCCTCTTGAATGTCCCAAAGGGGTTACCGACGTCTCTACATGACCGTCGGTAATCCCCAACCGCCACAAAGGCCCCGAAAAACCACAACCCTTTTTCCCCCAAATGGCAACCCAACCCCTTTAACCCTTGTTGGGAAGGGTCAGAGCCCCGGATGGTGAGAATCCTAATCCGATGCTCTATATGACATTAGTACGACCAGAAAATTCCCGTCCCATTCCACGTGCCACCAATGCCCCTTCGCCTTTTAAATGCCTAGTCTATCAATGCATTATGCACCATGATGTCCACATTCAACATATAAACATCTCATTAATTGGCAATTGAAAATAAACATAGCATATATGCACATCAATGTGGGAATGACTAATCTATACATATTCATGATGACATGACTAGATTAGAAAAGTTATATGAATGCCAAACAAATGCCTTGAAACAAGGCCAAACATCCTTTTCCCCACTTCCCCAAAAGGCAAAAGGATTCCTTTTAAACGGGTGAGATCCAGAGCAATGGGGTAGGATTTGGTGAACCTAACATAATTGAGCGGGTTAGTACTTCACCATTTTAAAATTTAAATTAATGAACCATGTCAAAATCGTTTTAGAACGCCAAAAGAAGGTCCCACGCTTTTGGGTTCGAGGGACATAAGGATCCCCTTTGGGGGTGGGTCAAAGTGGGCCGTTTCCCCCACCGGTTTTACCCCCCGGGTTTGGGACCGACGGGGGGCCCGCCGGTGGTACCCGCCGTTGTCCCCAAAGGTTGGGCGGGGGACCTTGCTAAGCCCCGGGGTACCTACCCACCGTTGTACCCACCGTGGTACCCGGGCCTAGGGCTCCCCCGGGCCTTCTCGGGGGTACCCACAGGGGGTAGGTACCACCGGTTGTACCCCCGGTCTTCGGAAATGACACTGCCTTTTCCCCTATTTTCTCCACCCTTTTGGGGAATCAAAGGGGGCTTTTCCCCACCCATTCTTCACACCTTCAAGGTCCTATTGGATGGTTCTCCCTGATCTAGGTTAGATTCAAGTGAGGGAAACCATCTTACCTTCTTTGCTCAAGAATGACTTCAAACCCTTCAAATCACTTCAAACTCACAATGCTTCTTCTACCTTGTCAATATCTCTTCAAATCCTTCAAGATCAACACATAAATCATCTATTAAACCTTAGATTCATCATTTCAAAGGGTATTTACAAGATCTCAAGAAACCATACTTAATCAAGGGTTTAAAGCTTGGGTATGGTGAATGTTCACAAAACCCAACTTTTCTTACCTCCAATCAGATCTAGAGTTGAAGATCACTCTCCCAAAAACCCAATGGGAAGACCGAGCCCGCGCCCACCCAAAACCTTCCTTTCCTCCCTTCCTTCTCTTCCTTTCTTCTTCCTTTTTTTCTCTCCTCCTTTTCTTTTTTCACCAACGGGCGAGGGTTTAAAAGGAAAGAAAGAAAATCATAAAGCTTTATATATCCTTCCCAATTAAGTGAATAGTCTTGATGGTCACCCGTGTGGGCACCCACCGTCCCACCCACCAGAGCCAAGACTTGGGGTTTTGACCGGTTCGACCGGGGGAACCCCACCCTGCATAATGTAGCATACGTGAAAACCTTAAAATATATAATTCCCGCTTTATCCATACAAACCTTATGGTAGGTGCACGCACACGGGTTTTGGGGACTCCCGCCTCTTCCGGCACCGGGTCGACTTGCCCGGGCCCCCGGTGTTTAAGGTCACCCGCCATCATAGCCCATAAGGAACCCGCCTAATATCCTCCGCTCGGTTCCCGGGGGTTAAACCGGTTCAACCGTGAAATCGACCCGGGTTTTAAAAAGGGGGATTAAATTCCCCCCCTTTTCCCAAAAAAATTTTGCCCGAAATTGGGGACTGGGTTGATCAAAAAGATGAGGGTACTTGGCTCGCATTTCTTCTTCTACCTCCCAAGATGCTTCTTCAGTGAATGATCAGCCCATCGCACCTTTACATAGGAAATGGAGGGGTTATGGGGTTTTCACCTTCCGTCCAAAATTTCAGCCGCTCGTAGGTCATATAAGCTTCTAGGTACTGTTCCACGGTAGTACATGAGATGGATCATGCACGCATTTTTTAAAAGATGGATACATGGAATACATTGTGAACATCCCCAAGTAAGGTGGCAGAGCAAGCATGTAGGGTACGAGCCAACCCGGATAAGATCTCAAATGGTCCAATGTATCTTGGGCTCAATTTCCCCTTTCTGGGGAAACCTTTGAAAACCTTTAGTAGGAGAGATCTTGAGAAATACCTTTTCCCGGCTGAAATTAATCTCCTTCCCGGGTGCCCGATAGCCTTTTGACGGACTGACCCGCTTTAATCCGTTTTCTAATAACGCCACTTTGTCACAAGTCATCTGATCATCTCGTGTCCTAACATTCGACGCTCACCTACCTCATCCCAATACAAGGAGTTCGCACTTCCATAAAACGCTCATATGGAGCCATCCCAATTGTGGCTTGGTAATCGTTGTTATATGCAAACCCATAAGAGGTATATATTCTTCCCAACTGCCACTCATCTCCATTGCACATCCCCCGAGCATGTCTTCTAATTTTCGTATGGTTCGCCCGACCGACCATCCGTCTAGTGAAAAGTTGTACTCAAATTCAGCCGTGATCCCAAGGCACGTAAGCTTTTCCAAAATCTGGAAGTGAACCTTGGGTCCCTATCTAAACAATGCTCACGGCACTCCATGTAACCCACTATGTTGTCCATGTAAAGTTGTCTAGTTTGGTCATGGAGAACTTGGTCTTGATAGGAATGAAATGAGCCCCTTTTGGTAAGCCGATCCACAATCACCCATATCGCATCCATTCCCTTAGGTGTACTTGGTAGTCCGTGACTAAGTCCATTGTAATCCTTTCCCACTTCCATTCTGGCCCGGGGAGTGGTAAGGGTACCATAAGGTCGATGCCTTTCCCCTTTTACTTTCGGGTGTAAGACAAGTCGCCACATATAAAGCTATGGTGACTTTCATGCTTGGCCACCAGAGCTTTGTTTGAGGTTTTTGTACATTTTGGTACTTCCGGTGAAGTGAGTATTTGAGCTATGTGCCTCTCACTATCTTATCTTGTATATCCAAATCATCGGGTACACACAACTGTCTCAAACATCAATGCCTCATCACCCCCAAAAGTAAAATCGGTCATTCATTGTTTGGTCTTGAACCTTAACTCTAATCCGCCGAAATTCAGATCCAAAGGTTGTTCATTATCCCCTTTCTTGCCTAATTGCCGGATGCACCAGAGAGCCGATATGATACCGCCAACCATTTAAGGTTTTCTCGTTGAGGTTCAAGCTCTAAGGTTACCCTTCATACAAGAGGGTTTCATCCATTAGCATCGCCTTTGCACAAGTGGTGAGCCGACCGCTATATGAGAGCGACATACCCCTGTCTTCCACTCAATGCATCTCGCCACTACATTAGCCTTGCCGGATGATACCAATATCGCAAATATAATCCTTCATGAGTTCAAGCCATCTTCTCTGCCCCATGTTCAGATCCTTCGGGGGAAGAAGTACTTCGTGCTTTGTGATCACAGATATCTCACACTTCTCCCCCTACAAATAATGTCGCCAGATCTTAAGGGCAAAATGACTGCAGCTAGTTCCAAGTCATGAGTGGGGTAGTTCTTTTCATACCTTTAGTTGCGGGATGCATACGCTTATTACCATGCTGATGAGAACATAACCCAAACCAACTTTGAAGCATCGGTATAAATCATTATTCCACCCGTGTTTTAGGAATAGTCAAGAAGGGGGCCCCCAACTTTTTTTCAATTCTCGGAAGCTCTTCTCACATTCCTTACCAATTTCACACCCTTTTAGTCACCCTTTGGGCATTGGTGCCGAGATCCGAGCAAAATTCTCGATGAAACACCGTAATATCCAGCCAAACCCAAGAAGCTTCTAATTTCAAGAACGCTTTGGGCTTTCCCATTCCACTCATCGTTACCTTTGTGGGATCTACTTATTCCGCTTTAGACACTACGGTCCTGTGAATCCAACTTGTTCGCCTTTAAATTCACATTTATCAGATTTGGCAAACAACGTTGATCCTCAACCCGAACACCATTCTCAAGTGTTGAGTGTGCTCTTCGGTCTTGGAGTAGATCAAGATATCGCAATAAAAACAATTACCCATTTGTCAAGACATCCCGAAATACTCGATTCATTAGATCCATGAATGCCGCCAGATTGGTTAACCCAAGGACAACACTAGGAACTCATAATGGCCGACGAGTCCTAAATATTGTTTTGGGTATATCAACGCTTTATCTTGAGCTGATAATAACCGGACCGAAGGTCTATCTTTGAAAATACCGCTCCTCGAATCGATCAAATAAATCGCCAATGCGGGCAATGGATACCGTTCTTAATGGTTAGCTTATTCAACTCCCTAATCTATGCACATACGCAAGCTACCATCCTTCTTCTTTACAAACAACACGGGCACCCTAAGGTGAAACACTTGGGCGAATAAACCCATTTTCTAATAATTTCGAATCGATTCGCAACTCCTTCAATTCAGCCGGTGCCATCCTATATGGAGCCTTAGATACCGGAGCTGCCCAGAGTCAAGTCTATGGCAACTCCAACTGCCTATCGTGGTAAATGCATCGATCATCTCGGGAAAACATCGGGAACTCTTTTAAACCCCCTTTACTTTTCTAGAGGTGTAACTCTTGCATCAACATCGAAAACCGAGGCTATGAAACCCCGACATCCACTTTCTAGCAACTTCACCGCTTTAAGAGCGGAGACAAGGACCTTCCCCCCCCTTTTCATGGTATCCGCCGGTATACCCACTCTTTCCCTTGGTCATCTCGTTACCTTAATCAGCCTTTCCGCACTTATCACATTAGCTCGATGAGCCGACAACCAATCCATACCCAATATAACATCAAAATTCGCATATTGAATTTAATAAGTTGTGCATCAAAGTTCTTCCCACTAATCTCCCCCGGCACGGCCCATACACTTCCTTCAATCGGTAATTTTACCAAGAGGCATACTAACAATCATTCCATGGTCTAGGATCCCGGTGACATCCCAAGTTTCCTACAAATCTCTTAGATGCGAATGAATGAGTAGCCCCCGAATCAAATAAAACATGGGCGTATGCCCGATATGGGTAGGATACCTAGTATAACAATGTATGTAATTTCAGCAGTCATCAATATTAATCATAATGAACTTTAATTTAAAATGTACTGCAAACTTCGACTAGCCTCAGCCTCCGGTCGATAGAGCATACATCCTTCCCTGCGTTGACCGCCTCGAGGTAAGGGAGGCGATACGCAGGGTCGATCGGAGGGCAAGGCTGGTCGGCCCATTTTCAGATAATGCCCATAGGAATGGAAATTGAAGCAACGAACCAGACGCCCGGGAATGAGCGGGCCCTCTCGCACTTGACCCGGTGATGGAGGTCGAGATGGCCTTGAGCTGAGGTGCCACACTAGTGTTCGGGCAAAAGAGGTAGAACCCAACCACCAATGCCTAGGAGGGTAGCCGATGGTTTATAGGCGCCATACATAGGCCCGTAATCGATGATCCAGTATGCTTTGAAGGAATTTCCACATCCGAATGGATTTGTTCTCTTCCATACCCAGAGTGAGGGACTGCTCACCTTTTGCTTATCTTCCATGGTCTTGGCCTTCGCACAATCCACCATACTCGTCAAATCCAAGACCCCAAGTACGGACCCAATAGATGCCTTTAGACCCTTTAGGAACCTTGCTGCTTCTCTTCACTGCTCGATATGCCTTGGGGCAAAATGGAACAAACTCTCGAATTGTTGTTGGTACTAAGGCCTTACCTCCTTGAGTTAAGGCCATGAACTCCCTTTGGTCTCTCGAACCAGGGATAATGGTTATCCAAGAACAACTCCTTGAACTGCCCCAAGTAGGTTCTCGATGGCAGCCATCAATAAAGGTTTGGAGGCTTGCCACCAAGAATTTGCCTCTTTCTTGAGTTGCAACCCAAAGACAAATAAGTTTCGGGCATCCGTGGCCAAAGCACCTCAAATATCTTCTAATTCTTGGATCCATTGATCCGTTCCAGAGGATCACTCCCCACCTTAGAGAATACCAGGGTAAGTTCCTCTGAATGACTCCACTACCCTTGACGTATTCCCGTCACGGAAAGAAGCATAGGTGATAGTAGGAGTATGGAGGAGGCATTCCATACCGAGGAACACCAATGGTGGGATTGGAGGTGTACCCCACTTGGGGTCCTGCTCCACCCTAAGTGTGGGCCCCGGAGTGAGTACCCGGGAGGTTGACCCGATTGAGAAAAGTCCAACTCTGTCGGATAGCGTCATAAATGCTTGTCGTTGTAAGCATTTGTTGCCGAAGGCTTGTTGGGACTGCTGAATTATCGAGCAACATCTCCTGTAATGACCGTGGAGGGTCCGAGTGTAGTCATAGGTGGGTCCCCATGTGCCCCACCGACCAAGGGTCTCGGGGTAGTGGAGGTGAGGTATGCCCACGTAACGGGACCTCTGGGATTTTGTGGTCATCAATTCGATGAGGACCCCGGAGGTCCCCGGCATTACTAGGATCTAGTACGACCATCGTATCCTCGCACTGAACACATCACACACCATATTGGTTAAACACCATAGAATTGATTTAGGCACACAATCATATGCCATTACATGAGGTGTTGTAGTGTATGATACCCTCAAATAATCGTAGCTCAATTCCAAGATACAGCAAAGTCCACAACATACATGCTAATGGTCCCACTTGACCATAGCATATTAATCATAGGAATAACATCCATAGTGACAATCAATGAAATCATTGCTAGAAGGAGAAAAGGGGAACAAGAAAAGAAGAAAATCTTCAAAATTTCCAACCGCCATAAGGATGAACCGGCTGGGGCCCCGTGGTACCCCCGGTCTTATCGCCTTACACCGCGGGTGACACCGGTAGGGGCCCCCGTTATACCCGCCGGTTTTGCCAAAAACACGACAGGGCCCCGTGCCCTGCTCCCTCACTCTCACAACTCCTTTTCTTTCCTCCTTTCTTCCTTCGATCTTGGAGGTCTCTGGGCTTTTTACTCATGGTCCATTCACCAACTCGGGTTTAGAGAAGAGTCGACTGCTCTCCTTCAAGTAAGTTTCTTCTTCTTCTTTCCGAATTTCCATTTGGGGTAAAATGCATGTGTAGGCTTCACTTTAGGTTGTCTTTCCAAATTTTTCACCATAGAATAGTGTTTCCATGTGATTGTGATGCTTCTACTGTGACCATTTGTAGATTATAGGATTTTGTCTTTCATTTGCCCCCAAATTTTGTGCCCTAGGTTTCCAAATTTGGGGTTTCTTCAACTTACCCTTTTTCTCCAATTGATGACTTCTTTGTAATGCATTTCACTAGTTTTATGCTTAATATGCTTTAGATTGCACGAATCATCCATTATGCTTGGAATTCCATGGATTCCCTAAAATCCCCCTTTTTTATTGGTTTCCTTTTGGGTTTCATCCCTACTTGCATTCTTGGAATTCCATAATCTATTTGGGGTATGTTCTTGCATTTTCATCATCCCACCACTATGTCATTTTTGCTCTAGACCTAGGGTTTCAAGCTATTCTCCATTATGTTCGATTTTTGCACATTGAACTTTAATTCCCCCGCCTTATTTATGCTCTTGCTTTGCTGTCATTCTACTGCTTTTGGCATGTTTCTATGCGTCAGAACTCCCAAACCCGGGTTCATGTCATAGGTTTCCTATCGCTCCTAGATTGTTGCCATTCCGCTTGCATGAATTGGGTTTTGATTTCCCCTTTAGTGCGCGTCTTTTCCTTTCTCGACTAACCCTACTTTCTTTCCTTATTGCCGGATGTCGCCACTCACCGCAAAGGACCATCTTCCTCCCGTGTTAGACGCAAGACCACCGCTTCTAAGCGGAAGAGTGCGGAGACCAGCTTTCCCTCGCACAGGAGACTCAGACTTTGCCCCCGACCCTTCGACTATGATGAGGAGCACTTTCTTAGTGCAGAGGCAGCCAACCGCCCAACTTCAGGGATCGTTGATGGAGAAGACCGTGGTAGTCGAGGACTTCCAAGGCTAGGCTTCGAGAGGTTCTCAAAGATTGGCGACTCTATTCTTCATGTGGACCGACCATGCTACGAGCAGCTCGTCCGCGATTCTATTGTAACTGGAGGTGTCGATCCAGACGGGAGTTCACCATCGCAGCTTGGTAAAGGGGAGGGACATCCACTGACGGTAGGCACCTTGGCCAGATCTTGGGTATATCGACGGGACACCGACATTACGCCCCCTGGGGGTAGGCCTGTGGCCCTGCTCATGAGCCTCGAGACCCCGGACTTCATCTACGGGCCATCTCAAGGCAAGAAACAGCCTGAGTCCGAGACATCCTTCTCACCCCAGGTTCGCCTATTTGCCCGGTTGATCCAGCTCAACCTCGCTCCCGAGGAGGTCATCGGAACTGGGGGGTTTCATGGCGGCTTTCATTGCATTTTGCATCTTTACGGCGCAGAGGGAGGCAGCGAGCACTTGTGCCTTCCCTATATCATTCTCGAACGATGGAGCACCATACTTCCCACCTGCAGGATGGAGGATTCCCTTACGGCAGATCCTCACTAGGATCTTCGAGTTCTTGGGGGGATCGAGGTGAGGAGGGAAGACTCGATAGGTTCGACCGAGAAACCTCCCAAGATGGGTCTCGACCCCATGGATTCACCTCCCAGATCAGAGCTCGTGAGAGGTAGGGGGGAGGGCTGCCCTATGGAGGATGTCCTCATGGAGGAGGAGTCCAAGGAGGAGGATGAGGACTACGCCTCGGGTGAGGAGGAGGATCGATGGGGGGCAAGATCCCCAGGAGGCGCCTAGAGTCGAGAGGTCCGGGCCTTCTAGAGCCAGCCCCACCACCCGGGGGTGGTGCCCACGACTTTGAGGGCATGTCGCCCTCCACGGGCCTTCTGATGGCCAGTTCAGATTCGAGGCGGCCGGACGACATTGTATCCAAGCACTCACCTTGGAGGATTCCTTCCTTAGGGGGCGACTTGGACACGTGGCTAACGCTATCTCAAAGCAGACTATGGCCGTTGAGGGAGGTACGGCCGGTGAACGCGAGGTTCGATTATTACGATCACCGCTCGACGTCAACTCCAGCCTCCGCGAACGTGGTGATCATCGACGACGATGACGATTTACCTGAGGGGTTGGTCGCCCACACAGCGACCCGCTTTTCTCCTTTTTTTTTTGTAGACATTGTATATTTATTTATTCTCATTCCTTGTATATGTATTGTAACGGTTTCATTTATGGAATAATATATCTTTGATAGTGGATTTTTTTGTGGCAATTTCGTATGTGGAGTGCTTTTGTGATTTTGTTGTGATGTATTGTGTCATCCGGATTTTGTTATATTTATTATCCTTTTTTATCGTATCTGTAAAATTTTTAGAAATCCCATTTACGGGG